>VYZX01011123.1:335-17487 GCA_013401335.1 Brachypteracias leptosomus | reverse complement strand
GAGGGAGGTGATTCTCCCCCTCTACTCCACCCTCGTGAGACCCCACTTGGAGTACTGCATCCAGTTCTGGAGCCCCTATTACAAGAAAGATATGGACGTGCTGGAACGTGTCCAAAGGACTGCCACGAGGATGATCAGAGGGCTGGAGCACCTCTCTTATGAGGATAGACAGAGAGAGTTGGGGTTGTTCAGTCTGGAGAAGAGAAGGCTCTGAGGGGACCTTATTGTGGCCTTCCAGTATCTTAAGGGGGCCTACAAGAAAGCTGGGGAGGGACTTTTTAGGATGTTGGGTAGTGGTAGGACTAGGGGGAATGGGTCAAAACTAGAGGTGAGTAGATTCAGATCAGACGTTAGGAAGAAGTTCTTCCCCATGAGGGTGGTGAGACACTGGAACAGGTTGCCCAGAGAGATGGTGGAAGCCCCATCCCTGGACATTTTGAAGGCCAGGCTAGATGGGGCTCTGAGTAACCTGATCTAGAGGGAGGTGTCCCTGCCCATGGAAGGGGAGTTGGAACTAGATGATCTTTAAGGTCCCTTCCAACCCTGATGATTCTATGAAGTAGTTAAGAAAGAATAATCCCAGATATGAATTCCTCTCAAACTGCATTGGCTTTGAAACCCATTTAACCATATCTTAGTTCATAATGTATTGCTGTACATCTGTCTACTTAGAAGGACCGGGAAAACCTATAACCTATCCATGTCCCTAAGATGCAAAAAAAGGGATGATTCACATGATCAGACTTGTAACAAATCTTAAAGTCTAAAGCAACATCTAAAATGATGCATGAGGGGATTGGTATATTGCCATAATTCCTCATAGGGATTGCATTTGTCAGCCAAATGATGCTGTAATGCTCTGCATCCTAAAGTCAGAACACCACTTTGCCGTGAAAGAAAAATATAAAACCCACACAATTCCATTCCAGAGTCTGACATAAGGTGCTGTCAAGCACAGAGCTTACAACTGTGACAATGGCAGCTGTTCCCTTTGGCAAAAAAAACATCTGGGAAAACTATGCAGAATGAGAGTTATCTTTCTCACACACCATGATCTGAATGGAAGAATGCCCAAAATGTTAGCCATGTGGATGGAAGAAGCTTCTAGAGTTGGTAAGCAGTCTAAGTCTGCATTGTTTGATCAGTCTGTACTTGTCAAATGGGGAATGCTGACAAGCTAAGAAGAAAAAGCATAATTTTCTGAGGAAAAATGATGTCCTCAATACTTACTGCAAATGTGCAAGTGTGCTTCATAGGGTCAGCTTGCCTAGTCCAAGGGCAGCCTGACATAGGGAGGTTAGACAGGTCTCTGAATGGGTTTCACTCACATAAACAAAACGGTCTCTCCTGAAGAAACATCAGACAACACTGGGCTGTAAGAGTTAAAAGTTATTTTTTCAAAAGCAGGGTACAGTCTGTGCAAGAGTGGCTGTACTGCATGAAGATTTCAGCCCCAGAACAAGCTCAACAGTACAAGCACAGATTTTCCCAGGCTGCACTGTGAATAAGCATGGACCTCTCTCTGACAAGACTGACACTAAAGGTGAAGGGGTTGTTAAGCTTCCAAATCAATTATTTCTTCTGTTAGACTGAGATCTTCAACTCATTTTTCACTAATAGCCATCATGGATCTACAGCTTTCAGTCATTGCAAGCACAGATCTGATTTGAAAAAGAGAAATAAAGGTGAAAGACTCCATAGCTGTATGTTAATTCTTAAGGTATTCATTGTGACAGATTAAACATCCTCTCTGCTGACTGGAATACAGTTAAAATTTTCATATTATTGCTCTTTGACAAAGCAGTTAAGAATTAATTACCTGAACTGTTGTCTAAAAGGTAGAGCCTCTTCACAAAATCAGCTACTCAGTCAGACATCCTCAAGTGCACAAGTATTCAGATTGATCATATTTACAAGCGTGTTTTCTGCAAGTACAAATCTCCCAGGACACAATTTAACACAAAAGTTAAACTGGCACTGTCAAAGTTGTAAAAAACCTCAGCATCTGAATCCCTTTTTCATCCCCTCCTTACAGTCACTTATTTCTGCCCACCCATAAGCCCCTGAGTTTCATCACTACAAGTATTTATGAACTAGATGCCCCTGGAAGAGCAACCCAGGCAGCCTAGCCCCATAGACTGGCCCACTGCACAGCCTTGTACCATGAGTGGAAAACACAGGACAAAGGCAGGGACACAGGGAATGGCAGAGAAGGGGTGCAGTGCCTGACCTGGCAGCAATAGTTTATCTTTCTGGTTTGCCTGTGATTAAATTCTTTAAATCCTGAGGAGGACCGGAAAAAAGTAGGGACTAATCATCATGATGTATTCAATTAGGGATGTAGTGTGTCTCTAGTTTGCAAGAGTAATTTAAATTTGTACACAAAGTACTAGGCTCTTGCCTCCTCAAAATACCCATCACAACTTGTCTTAGGAAGATTCATTTCATTGTTTGCAATAAAAATAAACTAAAATTTCAGGTCTTCCAAATTCTGAGGTAGTTGTATAACATCAACAGAAACCCTGCGGACAACATATATGATACTGACTGGGTAGCTAGGCAGATTTTTCACAAGAGAACAGACTGTAGATATTTTTGCTTGATTTTGTTATATATGGATTAAGGCCTCTGAGGAGAAAAAAATCACCAGTTGTGCAACTTTGACTACCATTTTGTTCTGCATATTCTGACTCTATGTGGTGTGCATGCATGTCATGAGATCAACATAATTACATACGGGGCATGTAAAACAACATGATAATAACCAAAAAGTTGGTATTAATAAGCCTAATAAGAATGCAGGTATACATAAATCTATTAGTGATATGCAAAACATTTGCAAATGTCTGAATAAGTTCTTTCATCTTTTATATAAATTCTATTCAGCAGTGTTATGAATATATGAATATTAACACTTCCATATTAATCTTAATAATTGACAACTGAAATATTAACAATTCAAATCTATGGCAAAGTAAAAGGTATAGGGTTTTTTGACCTTGCAGCTCTCTTTACTCTGAATGACTGAATGCTCTGTCCCTGCCTGCTGTTCTACAAACAGGCTGAGGTCTGTAAACAGCCTTAAATAGTCAGAGCCAAATGATGCAGAAGTGCAAAGATCAAAGCAGTCCAACACAATTATTCCACTTATGAAATACAAGAATTTTCCACATTAAAAATTCCTAGCCTAGTGAAAAAGAAGCCTATAAATAACATTTAAAAGTCCTTTGTATATCACCATTCAGGACATAACTGCAAAAAGACTGATAAATAATCCTGATGTCATCAGCACATTTTTTATCCTAAAACTGTAATCACATTATCTTTAAAAAAATTAAATAGAAAATTAAAAGCACCTGAAAAATGGTTGCTAAGCTTTAAAGGAAATCGACAAATTCAAGTGCAGAAATAAGTATGTTTGCTATTACAAATATACCCTAGATTTCCTACAAATTAAAAAAAACCCAAAACCAACAAAAAACAAAAAAAACCAATCACATACAAAAAAGCAATCAAACAGAAAAAAACCCCAAATAAACAGAGAAGACAGTGCTGTTGCAACTACTTAATTTTGTACATAGGATATGTACAAACTGTCCAGCATGTTCTCATGTAGAGATTTCTAGGACAGCTATGTAGAAATTTTGGAAAAGTATTGTTATTAAAAGCCTGGGGCTCCATCAACAATTTATCCTACCAGTTTAATAGAAGTAGAAAGAGAGGGCAAACATGCTGCATACACTGGCAGCTATATTCTGATATCTTCTTTCCTGACAGTTTTTTTTTCAGTCTGCCTTGGAGAAGTCAATGCAATTTGGGGAAAAAAAAAAAAAAAAAAAGAAAGAGCTTTCATCAAGGTTATCAGAAACTAGTTCCAAAAATTATATCCTAAAAACTTTTGTAACAGAATGGAAAGCAAGTCATCTTTTGATCAGCCCTTGGAGAATAATATGACAAAGTACCTAAACCTTAAAGTTTTCCTAGTTTTAGCTGGTGTTGTCACATGTTCTTCATAAATTAAAACCAAACAATAATAGCAACAGCTATTGGAAGGAGCAAACCTAGAAACACTATTTCCAATAACGCAAAACAGAACCAAGATAGTGAAAAAGAAAAAAACAGTCATGATATAACAGTATCCCAGCAGACCCAGGCCTCTGTAACTCTGGTGTACTGAGAAATCTCCAGCCATCAAGGTCAGTGAGAGAACAAGGTTAAAGGAAAGAAGAGATACTTCAAACTAATATCCAGATTTAAGTTTCACAAGATTTCTACTGCCCATAAATTACATAGAATCTGCCCTTCAGCATGTACAGCATTTATCTGAAGAACAAAAGGTGTTGTCAGCTCTAATAAACTATCCCATGATCCTTTTCAATTTATTTTCACAATGGTGACTCTGTTTGCTACATTGAAAACTATTACGTATTAAGGGCCATATCATGGGAAAAGTTAGCAAGGACTTTGGCAAAATACATACGATTAGCTTTGTAAAATATTTTTCATATATTTTCCCCTGGTGGCAAACAAACTAAAATTAGAGGGAGGGAACAACTGATTACTTTTTGAAGTAAGAATATGAAAAAAAGATACTTTGTGCAATTATTATTGTACCCCATCCTTTTTTAATAATTTTAAAAGACTGTTTAAAGCATTTAGATTAAGGTGTAGAAACCTCGGCCTTTTTATTTCATACATATTTTCATGTATGAAGTAAACTCCAAGATTCAAAGTTAAGCTTCAGTCACAGAAACTGCAAAACCTGACTTCTTTTACTTTGGATTTCAGTGTTATATTTATGATACATAAGGGATTAATTTGTTCTAATTCAATTTCCTAGAAGTTGGATATTCAAATCTAATCTGGACACTTGTGTAATAAAGAAAACAGTTAAAGAGCATTTCATCCAAAAAATAGACAACCAAAAATAATTTAGATGTCAAGTTTGGATTTAGACATCTGAGTGTTACATGACTAAAGTTGAGAAAAATATATCCAATGCAAGGTGATATCACATACCTAATGAGTAGATAAAATAGGTTGTACTTGGTATTCATCAAATTTGTGGAAATTCTGTGTACAAAAGAAGCAAACCTATAAAATACGTGCTCGCTCTGTACATACATGACTTTTTAAATCCTTAATTTCAAGGATATTTCAGTCTCCTTGAAGTTCCCAAATGTACTTCGTGGGCTGCAGAATTTACCTCCAACTTAGTATTTAGCAATTTCATGTGTTACCAGGAACATTGCCAAAGCAGCTAATTTTGGCAGTCTTTGACTTTAGAGGATTATAAGAAGCAAGGGTTTCCAAGCATTCCTCAGGTATGAATTGTGCATGAACAGAAAAGGCAGGTCTTTAAACCTGTTCATTTGCTCTATTTGCTCAAGAGACTCTCTAAGATTAGATTAGGTAGAAGACTACCTATGTAACACATTTAATTGTCCTTAAATGCAATTTTCCATCTGGAAACAAGAACATAATTTATTTCCTAGGCACTGTCAAAATTTCTGTGGTCCACCAGCAAAAGTTTCACAAAATTGTCAGTGATAAACACATTACAAGTCAAGAGCTATGTGAGTAGTACAAATATACTCATCTCAAGGGGTGATTTGGCCCAGTTGTGATCTTAATCACCTTTTGGAACTTTTATTTTCTCTCTCTTCATAATAGTGGGAAACCAGGGGAAACAACCTCCTAAAGAAAGACCAAGGTCAAATGCCTAAATATAAGGACATAAGTCCAGGCTCAGAAACTAGTTTTGAAATAAATGTTTTGAATATTGAATTATTTCTGGAAAACTGCAGAGAACTTAATATTCTCCTGAGAAGAGAAATATTAATAAGATCCAAAAAACCTCCATAACTATTAAACAAAACACATCAGAAGAAAGTGAAGAATCATTTTGTGTGATGGATGAATTTTTTAATAGCTAAAACAAGTTTGTTATGGTGCTGAAAAAATTTATTGCACCATTAGTTTATAGAAAATAATAACTTACTCCACAAAAACTCCTTTCATAAAGAATTGTCACCATGAACCAGCAATCAAGGATAAATGAAGGCATACATTCAGTATGCTCACTAAAATATTTCAAAGTTTCATTAATATCTTCAAATAATCTGTCCGGAATATTATTTTTCATTCTGACTAATCCATTAATTTTGCATTGGTTGTAAAACAAAGATTCTCTTTGTTACATTAAAACTATTCTGAAATATGATGTTGCCTTAGAAGTCTTCCTGCAAAAAAGAATACAGTGACTTTAAATGCATTCTTACAAATTGAATTGCACTTTGTTATATTAGGACATAATCAGAACAAATTAAAAAAGGGCAGTTTATGCTCACCTTAGTCTTGGTAATTTAGTTAACAGCATAGAATTATAATTGTGTTTTTACAGCACTTTCCTTGAGTCAATTTGTTAATTTCAAACTTTTATTCAAGTAAAATGCTTTTTACATTTAGTAGGAAATACTTCCCAGTGTTGCCTGGATATATGAAACAACAATGATTCAAGATAGATGCCACTAAAAAAAGTCATTATTTTAAGAGGATCCAACACGTCTGATCATGGATATATTATTTTATCCACTCTACAAAATTTACTAGATCAAAAACCAGATTACTGCTTAGCCTGAGCAGAGATGTGGGGAATATGCTGCCTCTTACGTTACATACGCTTTATTACATATTTAGGCAGAATACAGACAATTAGTGGGGTAAAGACTTCTAGCTAGAAGTGCATTTCCAGGGGGTTAGCATTCACAAAGGAGAACATCCTTTTCATCCCTGCTGTTCCAAAAAAAATGCAAACATAAGTTTGGCATGAAGGAATAGAGATCACAAGAAATAGAACCATTTTGTGCCAGAACTATGTCAAAGCTACTAGGCAGTGGCAGTCCATTTAGCAAAGAGGAGAAAAATCTAAAATACCTCCTCTATCATTAAGCCAGTCATTGCAATCTTCTGAAAGGAGTAAAAGAAAGGGAAGCCCCTGGCTAGTGCCTTTTGCATGTACTATTCAACATTTGCACAATACACTTAATGCCATGCAACCCCTACATCTAATAGAGCTCTTTTAATGATTGCAGTCGAAAAATAATAACCAACAACCATTACTAGCAAATAAGGAGCAAAATAAATAATAAATAAATAATAATGCAATAATAAATATTAATGAAGAGGAATAACAATATATTATGGACTATCACAAATTCAGATGTGACTTGAATAGTTTGATAGCTATCTTCACACATTATGAAATATCAGAGTACTGGTTCATACAAAAGTGGGGTTATAACTTTATCATCTCAAGGCAAGAAACATCAAAACATTTCCCCATACATAGAGAGGTAGTCACATGTCTGTGCTGGTGCATATGTACGTGCATACCTCATTCATTTAAAAGAAATCTCTATCTCTTTGCATAGAGATATAACTGCACATGGCCTGGCATCGTCCTGGTTCTTGTCTGGGATTATTTTTTATTATTATTTAACTGCCACACATATGTATGAAAGTGTAGTAATGTTCTTTAGCAGTGAAAACTAAAACCTCCAAACTTAGGACTCCAAGTCTTATAATTCAGTCTTCATAGCACAAGAGATTAATCATTTCCCTAATTTATGGGTCTTTATGTTAGATGTCTAAACTTAAGATAGTAATGTACACTTGTTTTTTAATTATTATTACTGTCTTTTCTATTACTGCTCACCTGTGGAGAACATTCTTTCTCATCTGAAAACAGCTATCTAAGATGAGCAAAATCAATGGACTTCCATTGACAGGAAGGAATTTACGTGACTGGCTTTGATTTTTCAACTAACTTTCAGACATCTAAAACTGGAGAAGATAAACCCCACCTCTCAAAAACATGAGAAGATCCACTGACACATGGATAAAAAATAAACTGCTTATATTTCCAGATAAAAGTGCTCTAAGTATTCAATACATAAGCTCTAAGTAAACAAATTGTTCTGCGATGACACAGGTAGCTGTACCTGTGAGCATGCCTTGTACATTATCCCTCCAGTCAGAGGAAAAGGGCAGATGCCATGAAAGGTCTCCAGAGGGTTATTCTGCATAAGAAATTGTATGCAGATAGAATGACTGTTCAAAGGCCTGAAGAGCCCCAATGCTTCACTATGTGTGGAAACGTACTTCACTTCATGGAGGGTTTCATAAGGAGCCTAAGGAAAAAGATGCCAAAATTAAGTAGACTGGGTCCTACCCAAACAGTGCTCAGCAGAAACAGTCTTCACTTTTCTGTATTCACCCGTGATTACACTACTATGACATAAATATTGTTTTTATAGATGAATTATTAAACCCTTATAATTCATGTTTCAATAATAAGATTGGTGACAGTATCTCAGTTGTAATAGCATAACAGTGCCATTATAATTATCAGAACAGATCTTACAGTGAGACATTGGTACACTCATTAAATTCCTTGCCTGATGCAGCCAGAATTCAAGTACAGCTCTGAGTCTAAAGGTCAGAAGCCATATCAATCTGCTCGGTAAATGTTTATTTTAGCGAGATGCTATGTCATAAGGGGATGACAGAGAAAAACTTATGTGTTTGTAAGGTGACCCCAAAGCAAAACTGAAAACGTGAATATCCATTTAGATTAATTTTCTCTAACTTTGTTTAGCATAATGGTGATTTTAAATAATCTGAAAAAAATTCACTACATTAACACGATTAACAGATACTGCTGTGGATTTGTTATTGTTATTACATTTAGAAAGTTTGCTCAATGAATTACAGAATTGGTTGCCTATCCTAACTTTAGATTGCAGTGTCAATATGTAAGGACCTGATTTTTTACCTTGTGAGCTTTAACTTGTGGTTTCTTTCTTGCTTCAGGAATTTAGGTTCTGTGAAAGCTTGCGCATTTAAGCAAACTGTGAGACAACTCATAGAACTTGGATATCAATGAGACAGTTTTCTGTGTCTTAAGCAACTATTATGTGACATGACAGTATTTTATTTTTTTTTTCATATGGTGGTAATGAAAGAATGGACAGCCGAACACCACCATAATATAATTCTATACTGCTTGAGTAAAGATATACATTGGAAAACTAGTGAACATTAAACATCAGTAGTAAAGATGCCAGCCAAACTTCCCCATACATCAATATACTTTTTTTTTTTTTCTTGTGTACATGTGCTTTGTCTAAAAGCCTAGAGCAGCTGCAGTTAATTTTTTCTAGACCACCACTAATTTACTAGGGTTCTCAAGTTGATTAACCTGAACAATTGAGAATGAAATCCAGTTGAAACCTGTAGTCATTTATGTAGTCATTTATTTAGGTTCTTGTGAGGACTGGAACAATCTTCCATTAATTATTCTTGCTTTCCCTGTTCCAGTATGTTTTCATCTAACATACTGTTGTGTCAGTTCAGCAATCATCATTTTATGCTGCCATCAGTTGCCTGATCACACAGGCCAATATTGAACTCAGCAATATCCTCTCAGAAGTCTTCTTTCAAACAATTCTGCCATAGGTTCCTATGGGCCCAGCTCCTCTGCTGCCCATTGTGGTGCCAACATCACCTGCTGGACACAACAGACAGAGATGGCTCCCTCAGTGGCCCTTCACATGGGAGGACACCACCAAGAAAGCTCAGCAAGATGCAACCAACCCCAACAGAAACCACACACAAACTAAAAAGCTTCTGGTTGATATAGCCCTGGCCTCACCCACTACTCCAACCACAACCACCTGGGACAGAGTGGGGCCACAAAGACACAGGTGGGCCAGGTTCTGCCTCTGGAGCCTGAAGCCAGTGGGGGAAATAAAACACACTGCTAGGTTGTGACTCATCCATAGGTCAAGTCCAACTCAGGGCCCACAGCCCAGGCCCCAGCACTTCACATACATACATGGCAATTTATAAAACTAACTCTAGATGGTCTTTCTGTGTTTTCTGTTACTATCTCCTATGTGCTAACAGGGTTTTGAAGTTGAAATGAATACAAATTGAAAAAGATCGTGCTAGTATGTTTCATTACTGGTTCAAGCTTATCACTTGACAGATAATACCATATGTAAAAGTTTCCTCAGAAAATAATCCCAAATACAGTGTACAGAGATATGGGACTCAATCAACACAAAAACGTAGAGGCTACTTAAATTTTTTAATTTTTTTTTTTATGTGCTGCATTACTACTAAAACAACTACTGCTTTCCTATGTGAANCTTTTTTTTTTTTTCTTGTGTACATGTGCTTTGTCTAAAAGCCTAGAGCAGCTGCAGTTAATTTTTTCTAGACCACCACTAATTTACTAGGGTTCTCAAGTTGATTAACCTGAACAATTGAGAATGAAATCCAGTTGAAACCTGTAGTCATTTATGTAGTCATTTATTTAGGTTCTTGTGAGGACTGGAACAATCTTCCATTAATTATTCTTGCTTTCCCTGTTCCAGTATGTTTTCATCTAACATACTGTTGTGTCAGTTCAGCAATCATCATTTTATGCTGCCATCAGTTGCCTGATCACACAGGCCAATATTGAACTCAGCAATATCCTCTCAGAAGTCTTCTTTCAAACAATTCTGCCATAGGTTCCTATGGGCCCAGCTCCTCTGCTGCCCATTGTGGTGCCAACATCACCTGCTGGACACAACAGACAGAGATGGCTCCCTCAGTGGCCCTTCACATGGGAGGACACCACCAAGAAAGCTCAGCAAGATGCAACCAACCCCAACAGAAACCACACACAAACTAAAAAGCTTCTGGTTGATATAGCCCTGGCCTCACCCACTACTCCAACCACAACCACCTGGGACAGAGTGGGGCCACAAAGACACAGGTGGGCCAGGTTCTGCCTCTGGAGCCTGAAGCCAGTGGGGGAAATAAAACACACTGCTAGGTTGTGACTCATCCATAGGTCAAGTCCAACTCAGGGCCCACAGCCCAGGCCCCAGCACTTCACATACATACATGGCAATTTATAAAACTAACTCTAGATGGTCTTTCTGTGTTTTCTGTTACTATCTCCTATGTGCTAACAGGGTTTTGAAGTTGAAATGAATACAAATTGAAAAAGATCGTGCTAGTATGTTTCATTACTGGTTCAAGCTTATCACTTGACAGATAATACCATATGTAAAAGTTTCCTCAGAAAATAATCCCAAATACAGTGTACAGAGATATGGGACTCAATCAACACAAAAACGTAGAGGCTACTTAAATTTTTTAATTTTTTTTTTTATGTGCTGCATTACTACTAAAACAACTACTGCTTTCCTATGTGAAGCAAAACAATACCCATATCCTTCCTCTATTTTTGACACTGCTCTGCACAGTGAGCTCAGTGCAATGTACATTATGTAAACTGGAAGTCCTTCAGGATACCTTCTAGAGAGCAAAATGCTTTTGCCTGTTCCTCTAGGACAAAACATGGGTGAAATAAGGGAAGGGACACAAGCTGAGTGGCTGATTATTGCTGCACATCTTTCAGAGGAAACTGGATTAGAAGCAGAGTAGATGGGTGTTGCCACTGATTTAAATGGCCTTTGCAGTTAACCATCCCTGGCCTGCAAGGCAGCCCAGTCCAGCTGCTTGGATTAACTCTTGCACAGGTAGCATGAAGGCAATCAAGACACAGCGAAACATGAAGAAATGATCGGTACAGAAAATGAATGGAAGAAAGAAAGAATATCTCTCATATGTAAATCTGTTAACATCATTATGCGATCAATGTTGGGAAGTTTGCATGTTTTGTTTTCTTTCAGAAATGTCAGCACTGGCAACTCAGAACCAAACAATAACAAATCAATTCTATTGTATCTGAATGTAGTTAGGCACTAATATTTGGAAAAGACCGATACTGTGCTTTCTAGAAATAACACTATTCTCTGTCATATTTTCAATAGTTGTTGCAAAAAACTCAAGGACCTTAGAATGCAAGGACTGCATATGTCAACTTGCATCTGAAACACTGAGTACACTGGAGATTAGAAAACAAAAGTGCACTTTTTTTTTTCTTTTTAACAAACGTGGGCAAACCCAGTTTTAATTCTTTCAAGATCTCCTTTCTTTCCATAGCTAAAATGCTTTTAACTAAAAATTAACAGTAAAATGTCACTATGCACCCATCACACAGACATAAAACTTCCACCCACAACAGTAATGTTGAACAGAAGCAACATTGTCATTAGGTATGTCCTTAAGTGTCAAGAATGAAGTCTAGAAAATAAAATTACAGACAAGCTCAAATAGTAAGAGCAGCCAGAAGTAAGTCTCTTGGAACAATGGACAGGGACAATGGAGAGTCAAATCACTGTAATAATTCCTATTCCTGCCATAAGAAAAACAAAATAGATTATATAATTTAGAAGTATTTCGTGAACAGGAAAAGTGTGGTGCATTGGGTAAGAAGAAAAAGGCATTCATGCTTTGGAAGGATTTGCAGTTGCAATGTCCCCTTCCAGCAGTAATGTAAAAATTCTGAAATTGAATACTAAAGGTCAGCATGCTAGAGCTAGTTAATACTAGAAAAATAGAAAACTGATTTCACCACGTTAAATAACATCTCGGAAGAGAAAATGACTTACTACAGAACCGTAATTGTTTTTTCTGGGTTTTGATTAAATTAAATGGGTTGCTGAGATTCCTTCAGTAACTTTAATAGTTCTACAATGAAACGATGTGGAAATTAAAACATCACTTTCTCCATCATGAGCGAAAAATAGCAGATATGAAAGAATGATGACAGCACATGCAGACAAACCATGTGTGCATAACTGTGTAGAGTGGTGTTCAAATATATTTTTTAAAAAATCCATAATGTAGCCAGAAAGCACTTAATAAATTAGCCACTTCTAAGCAAAAATTTCAACCAGGTATATTCCTACAGCAATAAACAGAATAATAATGGCCCCTTAGTTACCCAGTAATCTAATAGAACTTAAAATAGATTTAACATTTCTGGTTTTAATTATTCCAATATAGACCCCACTCTTGGCATAGAAAAGGTAAATTTTGGAGAACTATTATTTTATCATACCAAACCTTCATTATGATGACCCTTTACTTATTAAAATATTCAAGACCTAGGTAACACAGAGTCAGATTTCTGACCATGCTTGTAAAAAGGTTCCATGAAGTTCATCTAAAGAAAAAATACTAGGTTTTTCAGTATCTACTACATCTTATATAAATTCATGATACACAGACTTCTAGATTCTTATGTGTCTATAGATATATGCACAGATAGAAGTATGTCAGTCCTCCCTCACATGTTTATAACTATATAAAACCCAACCTATGTAATGACTTAACAAAAAGTCACCTTTCACCGATGGGAGCTTTTTAAGATTTATTGTTCATACACACATTCCACTGCTAATACATGTGTATCTTATGGGAGAGAGCTTAAAGATTTGAGGTTAGTAGTATCCTTTTTGTGTACACACATGCCAAATCTTTGTACTTCAAGGGAAAGGCTTACAGGGTCTCACAGTAACAACACCTCTGTTGCCCACTGACCCCAGACATAAAACCACACAGGCCTACAAGGCATGGATGGATACTGGATTAGCTACACAATGTAGATAAAGCCAGTGTGCCTGAGAGAACTACCGTTACTCTAAGATGAGTAGCTTTTTCTCTCTTGACAACCTGTCATATGTGCACATCCCTATTAGTAGAGCGTTTCTTCTCATGGTGCAATATTAGAATACCATAAAAGTAAATAAAGCACTATGGTGTTGAATGAAGATCTAGCATTATATGATCACTGGAAATATTAGTAGATGCCTGTACATTTGTTTCTTTCCTACAATTACAGTGGCTGCTGTTTCATCATGTATGCACAAAACAATTTTAATAGGCTTCTTTCAGTTTAACTTAAAAACACAGCCAAATCACAGAAAAAAAAACTTTTTCTCTTCTTTATCTCAGTTATTAGACAGTTAACCCTCTTAGGGTATTGAGGGTCAGGTTTAGGTAACTTTTCTCATTGGTCTTCTGAATGATTCCAGGTCCATTCACTGAAGATGATAAAATGAAAGAAACTGAGTTTTGACAAGGTCTGTGGACAAAACGTGACAGAAGAGCAGCTTTCAGCTTGATTTGCTCTCAGCTGGTGGGAAGGAATGTCTCTAAACTTCTTACATCTTTCAAACAGCAGTTTCTAAGAAAGGTGTGGAAACCTACAGGGTCTCCTCCTCTCTTGGGTAGTTCCTACTACAGTGGCTGATGTATTTTGCAGTTGGAGCTTTGCAGACCCCTTATTTTTCTTTGCCATTTTACCAAAGCCTCATCACATCTGGGCTGCAAGGGTGCGTAGCCAGTCCACAGGTTTACTTTCACTTCAGTCATCATGCTGGCAAGCTCAAAAGCTGAAGCATATCAAAGCTAAACTAGTCCCCAGATATATTCTTTCCTTAATTATTTTTTCCCTTTTTTCTCAAAACTCTCGTCGTGCTTCCTTTGCTTTCAAAGATTAATGCAGAGAGTTCTCTTGTGACTAATTTCAGCCCTATAAAGTTTGCTCAATTACTGCAAAGTGCCATGAAGGAGAGTGGAAAATGTGTCTGTATTCAAAGGCATTTAGTTCAAATCCTACTGAAGTTCTATTTTTCATTTAGGAATGCTATAACCTCTCATCACTTATATTGACAGTTCTACATTTTTAAAGCAAGAAGTGGATAGGTGGAAGGAAGAAAGGTCCAAAAAACCTGACCCTTTGATCACATTTAGCCACCATATCTTCAGCTATAATCTCCAGAAAATCCTCTTGTTATTGTCACTGCTATTTAAAGATAAATAAGGGCTGTGGAGGAGATGCTTTTTCTTCAAACTGAGAGATTCAATCTCCATTAGTTATCTCTGACTCCCAAAGACAGGACAAATACATACCATGAAACGCTTAGACCGCTTCAGAAGTTTTAAAATATATTTTTGCACTAGTTTTCTTACAAAGCACTGTTGCATTTGAAACACACAATATGACAGACCAATAGCACACAACTAACTCACAGTCAGAGGGAAGATTACTGTATCAGGGCAAGAGAATTTGGCTTGTTATGAACCAGAGAGCTGCAAAACATTTTTGATGGCTTTTTGACTGAAAAGTGAGAAAGAGAAAGAAAATGCTGAAAATCTTCCAACCAATTAAGAAAACCTACGAAAATAAATTGCCTTAAAATTTGGTGGTGTTGACTTTAAAAATAGTTTCAATTCTAGCTCAAGGCAAGTTCTACAGACTGAGCACAAAACCAAAGAAAATAAGATGCTGACACAATGTCAACTTTAGAGTAATAATTGCACTGCTATAATAATCTGTTTAATTGTTGTTTATTGTAATTAAAATCTCATGGCACACCAGAGTTACAATTTTCTTTTCCATGTCAGTAACATTTCCTTTATAGAACAGTTTGCCCAAAGCAACCACTGATGTTACAAGACAGACGTTAATCAAAGGACCTTACGAAGCTACACCTGGTATCCTTGAGGCAAAACGTTTGCCAAAATACAAACCCCACGTAAATCGAAGCATGGTGGGAATGGGGTCATTGTTATGCTTGAAAGCAAAAACTTTGCAATTCATCTTTAAATATCTATTATATGAAGGAATATTCATGAGACAATGTTATACACTTAATGACCAAAATACCTCTCATTGAGAAGACTGACAGCTAATTATAATTAACAAGACCAATAATTTTCCCATATCCATTTTCCAGATGTTGATGTAAACTAGATTGACAACACAGATAGACATAACAAAAGAGACTTAGAGAATTCATTTGCACCTGCTCAATACCAAAACATCACAAAGGTCAGCAGCAAATTCAGAGTTAATTTTAAGATTTTGATATGTTGAAATGACATCTGACCTCAGTGGAACATTGAGGGCAAACTCAACGAAAATTTATACCATGAAACAAATCTGGATTTTTTTTTTTAAAAAAAGAACCCTAAAGATAATTAATATCACTTTTACATAGTGCATCAGTAATGCTGAAGCTTAATGTGAAATAAACACTTGAGTCAAGTTAATCTGATGCTAAGATGATTGGGCAATTTATTACAGCTTAAGAAGGACATTGCCACCAGAACAGGAAATAAAGGTTTTAAAACTTAGGGTAATTATTTTCAATCAGAGCTGCTTTCAAGGTCAAATGTTTAATACTAGCCATTATTTTCTCTCTGCTAACTTTGGCAGGCATTTCGCATGTCTCATCCATAAATAATTAAAGAAGTAACTGCTGCATCAGCTTAACCTTTGGAGAAAAACTTCAGTGTCCAAGGTAAAGATTTTATTCAGTTTTTAGTGTCCCCAGCAGATAACAATATACAGTTTACCTGGCCTAACAAATGCTGCCTATTGCTTTCTAATTCAACAATATAAACATTTGCTAATAAGGTTTCTTTGTGATTTATTTTTCCATTTGGACCATACTCAACTACTTCAGCAAATTGAGACAAATAGCAAAACCAAAAGCTCTCTGTAAAAGCAACCTGCTAACACAAAAGAAATTAAATGGAATTTAAGCTGGTGGCACCCAGGGATGAAGTAATATTTGATGCGGGTGTTTTTTTCTACTAATATTGTAACTATTTGAAATGAAGCAATATTGGGAAGAGAGTGGAGGAACTAGATTTGTTTTCAATTTGCTTGTTGTTCCAGAAAGGTCTATATCTAGTAATGTGTTTCAGTGAGTCAGATACTTATATAAGACTATTTATCATAGACTGGAATGTTGGCATCAAAGACAGCCAAAAATAAGCAAGGAAATAAGTGGATTATAACATGCTGTGCTATTCAATTCTGAAATGAACATTACTTGCTGAGCATCAGCATCTCGCACTAGGGTGTTGATGTCCTCTGTATTAATCATATCTGTTTTTTCAGATCACAAATTCAGTAAAGATTCTATACAACTAAGTATGTTCATTCTGATTCAGTAAATGTTGAAGTACGCGCTTAACACTTTCTTCAAAACAAAATAAGAGAATTATATGCTTGTTCTAACACTAAGCAAACTTTTAAATATTTCTGGTTTGGGTTTTTGGGTTTTTTTGTGAGTCTGATAGTATTAGAAGAAATGTTCTTTATGAAGGTATATGTCATTTTGGGAGTTAACCAAGGAATCAGTACTTTACAAATGCTTAAACGCAAGTT
>VYZX01011093.1:832-11207 GCA_013401335.1 Brachypteracias leptosomus | reverse complement strand
ACAGCAGGGGAAGGTTTTGAAAAAGGCAAGAAGGTGAAACTAATTCTGCTCCGTGGGGGTTGCCCTGAGCCCTAAACGGAGACAATGTCTTACCCAAAAGGGTTGTCAGGCCTTGGAAGGGACTTCCCTGGGTAGTGATGGAGTCCACATCCCTGGAGGTATTTCAAAGCTGTGTAGATGTGGTGCTGAGGGACGCAGTTTAGTGGTGACCTGGCAGTGCTGGGCTAATGTTTAGATTTGATTTGAAAGGTGTATTCCAACCAAAACAATTCTGTGACTTTGTGTTTCTATTTATTATGGGTAGTTGCTATGATCATAAAATGTTGTAATGATCTTGCAGACAGCAGGATTATAAATTCAATGCAAACGTATGCAAGAAGTATGTGCTGGAAATGCCAGACAGTGGGAACTTGCTTTGGTCACCATAAAGGATGTAAATTTGGCTGCTAATCTAAGCAGATGACACACAGCTGGATATTTTAGTTAAATGATAAAATGATAACCGACTAGGACATAGCCTGTGTATTCAGTGAGAAGGAAGGAGCAGAGTCATTGATGTCACTCAAAGTAACTTGAGTGTCTTTACACTGACAAATCCAGCACAGGCTTGAGATACCCAGGCTGACGGGAGTGAGTAACTCTTCAGCACAGAATTATCTTTTCCTGTCTCTCAGGGCCCTGAACTAGATGAACTAGATAACTGTATTTTTTAGTCAAACTTGCAATAGTATACTGAAGGGAATGATAACTGCTCTAGGCTTTTCAAGGTTGGTGAAAATGTAGCACAATTTGAAAAATTGCATTTTAAACGTGTAATATTCTTGTATTTGTACAGCTTACATAAGTATTAGAAACCTTGCTGAATTTGTCTTGGTATAAATTTAAAACAATGGCTTGGAGAAACATGTGAAACTGGAAGTGTTAACAATACCCCAAATATTCCCCTTGATGCATGGGAGTTTTACCATGCATACCAGCTTCAGTTACAGCCTGGTTCTTTCTCATGCAACTCAATTCTTCTATCCATAATTTTGAGTGATTAATGATTGAAATGTTATTTAAATCACTGAGCCTTCCTCTGTCAGAATTTGTAACTAACTCGCTAATGAAGAGTAAAACTGAACAATCTGTCCTTTTTTGTTTGTTTGTTTTGAAAAGTGATAAAATTTTGGCTCAAACATCCTTCCTCCCAGTGAAACTGGAGTGATGTCTTAGGAGTGATAATGTAAACGTTTGCCCCTGGCAGATAAGCAGTGTTGAATAAACTGGATTTGACAGCATTAACAAATTAACTGTGCTGGATTTGAATGCATTAGCCATGGTGAATGGTGGAAAGGTTTGATAATGTCATGGCTTTCAAATTATTGTCTTACCAAAGTGCTTAACAGATTTGTCTACTGTTTCACGTCTGTAAATGACTACATAATTTACACATTTAATGGATGTTAGATTGCCTGTCTGCCATTAGAATATTAGACTACAGTGAATGAAAACCAGAAAGCAGTACTTTCCCAGGACATAAATGCTTACTTAACATCAGTGGCAACCATGTATCATCCTACATGTCACAATGCTGTGGCTGTGGAAAATCCAGATAACAGATGGTTACACCCAGGCATTAACTATATTTTAGAATTTCTACCTATTACCCACAGAAAGATGACTTGGAAAAGCTTGTTTTATAGTCATTGCATGTTAGAAGGACATTCAATCAAAACAGTGATGTTGACCATTGATGTACCATCATGAGATAATCTCTTTTATTAATAAGGGAGACCTTTAAAAAAGGGTTTCTTCACTGAAGCCTCTTCATCTTTCTTTTGTGTCTAGCAATAAAGAAAGCAACAGAACATAGTGTAGCATTTATTGTGGCCTTCCCGTATCTGAAGGGGGCCTACAAGCAAGATGGGGAGGGACTTTTTACACGGGCTTGTAATGATAGGACAAGGGGTGACGGCTTCAAACTGGAAGAGGGGAGGTTTAGATTAGAAATTAGGAAGAAGTTCTTCACTGTGAGGGTGGCGAGACATGGGCATAAGTTTCCCAGAGAAGTTTTGGATGCTCCATCACTGGATGTGTGCAAGGCTAGGTTGGATGGGGTCTTGGACAAGCTGGTCTAGTGAGAGGTATCCCTGCTCATGGCAGGGGGGGTGGAACTAGATGATCTTTTAAGGTCTCTTCCAACCCAAATCATTCTATATTCTATGATTCTGTGGTTTACTATGCAATTAGTAGCATTTAAAATCCTAAAATAAACATCAGAGTAGATTGAACATACATAGATAGCGAATTTGAAAATATTTCAAGCTATGAAGTTTCGTATGAATATTTCAAGGTAGAAGTAGACAGGTCTTAGTGACCTAACTAGTTATTATCTTTTTCATAAGATCACTTGAAAAAGCCCTAAAAAATTAATAGTTATACAACTAATAAACTCTATAGAAGATGAGCCATGATCTTTGAATACGGTTCTGTAGAAATATACTCTATGCTTAACAGAGTATAATAGAGAATTTTTTTATACAGTTTTTAAAGTAGCATGCAAAATTAAAAAGAATATTATTCCTAGTATGAAAATTTACAGGCAGGCTTTCTTTCCTTATTGGCATGCAATTAGGACTCCTTCATCTGTATGTCACATCAATACATCATCTAAATTATGTGCGTTGATGCATTCCTGATACATCCTCACTCAGCTCCCAAGCCTCTTGCAGCAGCTTCACACATGCCATTTTGAGACACGGGGCGAAAATTAACTCAGCCTTGCTGTAAATTGCTGTTAAAACTTTCCACTTTGTGGACTGAGACTTGTGCCGAACTTACCATCCCAGTCTGGCCATTTTCCATGACTTTAAAAAACCAAAAGCTCTCCTTCAACCTCAAATTCTGAAGCTACGGTTCTTCCTGGGGGCACAAGGGTGGCAGGTGGCCTTAGTTGTGCATGACAGCATTGAGTTTGCCAGCAGCAAGAGGAAAGAAGGTTGAGTTGTTTTAATGGAGAGTTTTGGTAACAAAAATCAACCTTGATTTTTGAGGGGAAATATTTGCTTTTATACTGATTATGCTAATGTTGCTTTCGTGCTATTTGCTGTTTCATTTGCTTAAACAAGGCTGATATAGATAGTATCTTTCCTTAATTACACCCTGCCAGATGAAGTTTTTGTTGTGTGTCCATATTCTTAATATAGCATATGATAATTTCACTGATTATAAGCCTTTGCCTGGTCCCCTATTATTTGATTTTTTTTTTTGACACAATGAGATTTTCAGCTTCCACAATCTATTATGATTTTGAAAGATGATCTACCCCCATATTAAATAGGCTTGTATTTTGTGTAAGTATAATTTATACCAGTGTTTGAGGATCTGCTACACTACTTATTGTATCTATTGTCAGTATAAAATGAAAAGATCATGTTGTAAATAAGAATCACACTGTGTAACTTAGCCTACTGAAAAATCTTATTTAATCATGCTCAATTTCTGTTAGGTATCATATTTTCCATTGTATATAATTAAACTTAAAAATAACTGTCCAGCTACTACAAAGTGTAACAACAAAGACAAGTTGCAATCTTGAATTTCTTAATAATCCACTATTTATTTGTAATAATAATCTGCTATATATCAGTAAACAATAAAATTAAATTTAATTGAGATATATTTTGGTATAGTGACTCCAGCTACAGTTTTTAGGATGTCATGACATAAATCCCAACATTTCTAAGTAGCTACATTTAAAATGTCATACATAAAATCAATAAGAAAGTTGAAAAATAATTCATTGTAAGAACTAATAGCACATGTTGAAGCTGGCAGTCTCAGTCAAAACATTTGCTTGTTTTCATTACGGTGTTTGCTACATTAGTCCTCTATTTTTTTCACCTGAATTGTATTTTTCTGTAGTAACTTTAGATAATCTTTCAGTCCAGGTTTTTACAGGTGTCATTATTTCACAGAGGGAGGAAAGGAATACAATATGATTGTGACAATTTAGCACTACATAAAGCTGCCTACCTGCCATGTTGCCAACTACCACCTGGATGAATGTACGTCCAAACTTTCTTTTATTTCCTCAGTCCCATCCTGAGGCTGGGAGATGCACCAACACCTACAAACAGTGAGGGACCACCTATTTTGAGTTGGAATCATCATCTTTAGGGTGTGAACCAAACCACCTTGAACTTACTGCAGAGGCTTCAATTGTCATTTGAGTGAGGTGTTGATTTCATACATTTCTGATATAAATTCCAAAGCAGAGGCACTTCACCTTGATTTGTAGTCTTTTTGTAAAATTTTTTCGTTAAGTCAAATACCAAATTTTGACTAGTGTAATGCAGATTTCTTCTTAGTATCTCACTCTTTCTTAACCGCTTTAAGGACCATGTAGTTGAAATGGTCAGTAATCAGTTATCCTACTTTACCTCCAAGTGAATGAACCATGGTGTACAAGGACTATATTGATGTCTTTTGGGTTATCTATTGATCTAACCATGGCAAACTGCTTTAAGCATCAATGACTTTGCTCTCTGGTTTGCCAAAGAATCATAGAATTTTTCAGGTTGGAAGAGACCTTTAAAATCACTGTCTCCAACTGTTAACCCAGCACTGCCAGGTAACTACTAAACCGTGTACCTCATCACCACATCTACATGACTTTTAAATTCCTTTAGGGTTGAGAACTCCATCACTTTCCTGGGCAGCCTGGTCCCGACCTTGGCAACCCTTTTGAGGAAGAAATTGTTCCTGATGTCCAACCTGAAGCTGCCCTGACACAATTTGAGGCCATTTCCTCTTGTTCCTTGGGAGAAGAGAGTGACCCCCACTTGGCTCCAACCTCCTTTCAGGAAGTTGTCAAGAGTAAGAAGGTCTCCCCTGAGCTTCCTTTTCTCCAGGCTCAACAACCCCAGTTCCCTCAGCCACAAGCAGTCCATAAGTAGAAGTAAAAGAAGTAGTCCATAAGTGCTGTGAACTATCAACTATCAGAAATTACATTGCTCAGAAAAATACATTTTCTCTTGTTACAAACTACTGTTCTATCTGCAAAGTAAAACAGTCTTGCTCAAGTCATTGGATGGATACCTGGTGCATTACTGTGTTGGTGTTACCGTCTTACTTGTCCTCTGGCTTGCTCAAAGTACTTTTGACAAGTTTGATGCAATCACACCTCTGTGTAATTTTGTGTTATAGCAAATTGATTCAGGTTGTTAAAATAATTTCTCATATAAACATTTATTTCCTATTATGTCCTATTATTACATTCCCTGGTATTAAATCTGTGTTAAAATCGGCTGTGGATGCTCATCTCCAGATGTGGAAGGTTCATAGATTTTGGCAGCCAGTTTGTGCTCTGCTGCACACACAGAGTAGGCAACAAGAATTGCAGGGGAATGAACTGAAACAATTCTTTGAAGTTCCTTGATGAAAACACGTAGAAAACATAGTAGATTGCTAAGTTTCAACAGCTGTAGGCTGCTAGAAAGGAGATCTCACCAGAGCTACTCTTTTGCCAGATAGTTGTGCATTTTGCTCTCAGTAGTTCTCTGTAATTGTGTATCTGCTGGTGATTCCCACTATCAGGCTTCCCTCTGTTACAAAACCAGTTCACCGTTCACATTAGCATGCATATTGCTCACCTTTCCTACTCTTAATGTCTCCATCAGCTGCCCCTGCTTTGTGCTTGGCTGCTCAGCCCTGCCAGCCCCTCTGCTCCCTGGTTTGCTCCTTTCTGCAACACTATAATTTGTCACTTGTTCCTCAGCTCTATGAGACTAGCTGTCATTGCTGGATGTGCCCCAGTTACTCATAACGTTCAATTTAAATGAAATCTCTACAGCATGCCTATGAGGGCTTTTTCACTGAGGTCCTGTTCCTCCATACCAGGTAATGACAAAGCATCCCCAGCCGTCTGATTCCCTTCAAAATTGTTGGTAAGTGCAGCTTTTGTTTTAAATCTCAAGAAAAAAAAAAACCTGACAAATCCAAAACAACCTAAAATATTAAAGCATTTGCTTAAGGTTATGAATGAATTAAAAAAAATATTGAAATAAGTGAGCCTAGATGAAGAAAATGACCAGCAGAATTTTTCTGGGACATTTAAGATTTTTCATATATCAAGCTCCTTTCTAAATAATGCTATTAGACATCTTGTCCTTTCCATGCAGGGCTGAAGACCAGACTTGCTGCCTGGTGGAGCACCGTGGAGACCTGGTGAAGAGTGACTTGTCCTGCATTATGCATCTGATGTCAGGCAGACCAGATGGTCATGGCCCTTGCTCAAAGCCCAGGTAGCACTTTGCAGGGAACATGAATTTGAATTGCCTGTGAAGGAAACATGAAGGTGAAGTGTCTGGGCTCAGAGTATGAGGGGCCTCATGCCATGTCTGAGCTTACCATGAGTGCAGTTAGCGTCCAAGTCAGTATCAAGTGCTCAAATGATGTCCTTTCTCACATATCAAATTGAACATGCTGTACAATCCTAAATAAGGACAATTGCAAATAAGGATAAAGGTACTGAATAGAAAGTAGCTGTTGTCAGCATGTTTCGTATTGCACCTTTATAGAGAAATAAATTTGGAACAGAAAGCAGCTCTTATCAATGGAGGTGAAAATGAAATGAGCCAGGCATAGATGTTCTGGGTTTGTGTGTTATCTGCAGCTGTATATTAATAGACTTGGATTCTTGCATTTTCCTTCTTTTTCTATTAAACCTGAATTCAAGGCCTTATTTCATGAGCTTCCCAACAATAAATCATAAGAGCTGAATGGGCAACTTTTGTCCAAAGCGTGGCTTATTGGACAAATAAGTGGATGATCTTAATGGAAGCCTTCTGTAGTGCACATTACTTTGGTCACTTTCTGAAAAAGAAAGAAAGACCCAAATTTACAATCTGGCTTTGTTTTAGCTCCACATTGAAATGATGATAAAACTTCTAGGATACTTTCATAGTACGCAATTACATCATCTCAAATCTCCATATTTCCAAAGTTGTCATTACAGGCAGTTGCTCCCCACCATAGTCTATTTTTGAGTAATGTGTGTTTATGCAAACAAACTCTCAAAAAAGAAAAGAATATCATAAACTCCTGAGCAATATAAGTTAGACAATATATTAATTCTACTATTTCTCACATTTTAAGGCCAGTAATAAATTTACTGGGAAAAACCTGTAGAAATATTTATAATAAAGGGTGTTAAGTAACCATCTCCATAATTCTCCCAAGACACTACTTCTAAGACCTCGATGGGTTTTTACTTCAGGCTCTTAAATTATGAAAGGATAAATAAACTTCAGATAACAAGGGAATAAAAAAAAGTGTGGGAAAAGAAAAAGTATTACATTCCAATACTTGCAAGCAAGCAAGCTAGATGAAGGCATGATAACCACATAGCTTCATAGGATGAAATTTATTTAATGGGATGGTAGTTTCTCCATTTTAGAAGCATTACTCAGCTCCTAGGGAAGAAACCCAAGTACCTCCTGGACCTGCTTGTCCCAAATGCCACTATGCAAATGGCTACACCTTCCTTGTGAGTCATGGTGGAAGGTGGAATGTTCTCACAGCTGATAAATCTCATGGGAACACTAATACTGGTCTAGTGGCCCGAGTGACTGAAGCAAGTCAGATGAAGAATGAAGTAGGAAAACCATCCTGGTGCTAAGTTGGTCAGTACCCTAAACCCTTTAAAATCTTAATAGTATAGAACCAAGAAATGGAGACATAGCCCACAGAGATGCTAAAATCCTCTTTCCTGCTGTTTTCTTACTAGCATCAGTGGGGTGCTAAGAAATGTACAAAATGATTCAACAGCCTGGTCAAAATGCAGCCAATATGAGCATCTTTGCTCCATGGCTCCTGGATCAGACACTTCTCTGGCAGGCAGGTACATTGATGGCTTGAAAATGTGAATCAGTTAGTAATACCAAATGGCAGTTTTCTGTATGAAATGACACATGTAAGCCTCTCGTCTACAAAAGTCAGATGTTTGATATACACTTACTGACTCCAAAGTGCAGATGAAACGTTTATGTAAGGTTTTTTAATTATTTTTTTTTAACATTCCATTCTGAATTGAGCTGCTGGTGACAGCAGTCAAATGGCAGGCTTTCAAGGACAATAGCAGGGATAATAATCTTGTTCAAATTACAGTTTTTAATGTAAGTAAAACTTTTTCTTACTGAGAATATTATTATGCATTCATATTTTCATTTTATTAGTTTATGTGTGCAGCTGCTAAGTTATTTGCATGTTATAGAATTTTATTTTACATTTAGCAAATGAATGTCATCCAAGCAATTTTAGATTTAATTTGATCAATATTTAATGAATTATAATTATCATTACAACTCAGAGTTTTGCACTGTCGTATATTGCTGCATAATGTTTAATCGAGGAAAGAGAGAGAGACTAAAATATAACTAGAAAACAGCTTTCAAGTTTATGTTAAAGAAATGTAGTGGGAATTATTAACTAAATTATAGGGGTCTAATTTAGTCATTTTTCTAGTTACCACTTTAAAATTGAATTCCAAGAGCATTTCTCTAATTTATATTTTTAAGTATCTGCAATATTTATTTTTTAAAAATACACAAAGAGCAGGATTACTTTATGCTATTAATGTTTGAAATCTGCATCACTAGCAAAAAATCCCAGGTACTCTGTCTGTGAAACTGAGTGTAGTGTTTCTTCAATTTAAAAGGAGATCTGCCTATATGGACAGGATAGTGCAGTCAATAGACTTTGTTTATACATTACTTAGAGACAATTATGTAAATACTGTGGGAATTGGACAAACTATTTAAGGTTAATGTGTCTGAAGACAGTGAGACGGGTGATGAAAATCTGTGAAACTTGTATGTTTAATGTTAAATCTCCTGTTCAACAAAGGATATATTTTCCCCAGAAATGTGGGTAATTGTTTACATTTAGTGACACCAACATGTTTTCCCAATTTTTTTTGGTTAAGTAAAACTTATAATTTCTGAAATATCTTCTATGGTACTGCATGCTAGACAGAAACACAGGTGTAAAAACACGTTTTGAATGGGAAGCATGAATAAAGAAAAAGTCTCAAAATTTCTGTTTCCCTTTAAAACAAGGTATTTAAAACACACAGTTATGGGTTTTGAGAAGAAGTTTATGTATAAATATTTGGAGTAAGTTCTAAGCTTTTTCTTTCCAGATGTTTCTGAAGAAGGCAACACAAGACCCTCATTTGATGCAATGTCCAAAGACATGTATGATTTACAAGTGAGTAGGTACAATGCCCCTCTGGCTCTGCAATACGCTGTTGCCTTCAGAGGTATTCACACCTTGCACGTGAGTTCTGGGCTTCTGCCTGGGCTCTTGCTGTGACCCAAAAACAAGACGAAGATCCTCTTCATCCACAAGCTTGCGGCTCTTGTTTTTTCTGATGGCTCCAGATAATGGAAAATACGTTGAAAAGCCTAATTTATTATCTTTCTCCAGACAACCATTGGTTTTGTTCAAGTGTAAAGCCAATTTAAGGCTAAGATTTTAGTTTCTTTAAGATTTTAAGTTTTAAGATCAACTTCCAAGATTTTACCCATGAAAGCAGTTTACCATGAAAACAACTCACCTAAGGATGTGGTGAAATTTCTGCCACTTGAAATCTTTAGATCAGAATTGGATATGTGGGTAATATGTAATTACATATGTGAGTTGAACAAGTTCAGGCTACAGGGAGGAAACTGCTGAGTGAAATTATGTGGTCTTCAAGGTATATGAAGTGCCATTTGGGTTATAAAAATGAGTCCGCTCTGGTCTGTAAGTCAGTGAGCCATAATCATACAGCCTATGGAGACATGAACTAACTATTGATTGATTCTTGCTTGTTATTGAAATACAGAGCGTGTATTAGAACAAGAGTGTGTGTGTGGGGGAACCTGTTCTGGGGAAGGCACAGACAGGAAAACTGGTTTGGTAAATTGTTCTTTAGTTTTAAAAATTTTTTTTAAATGATTTTTTTTTTAAGAAAAGCTTTTTGTGTTTCATATCTAATTAGAAATTTGTGGTCAGATAATGAATGCGATGTGGTAAGAAATCTGTGTTTAACACAGTCAGTTGCATCTAAATGGAAATGCAAGTACTTTTTAGCTTAACTATAGTTTTCCTTATTTGAAGACTTGTTTCAGTTAGCCATTTGGAATGTAGTATGTGGTTCTGGTTGTGCGTGATGATTTGCCATATTGTAGCATCCAGTTTTATTTGGAGGTATCTTTAGATTTCTAAAAATATTTTACTAATAACAAATGAAGAGTATAAAAATCTAAAAGCAAAACCAAATTAACATCCAAGCCCAAAATGTTCATCACTATAAAGGTTTTAGTATAGAAGTATGGTCCAGCTCAGC
>VYZX01011091.1:5991-50095 GCA_013401335.1 Brachypteracias leptosomus | reverse complement strand
CAAGGTAAACCCACCACACAAATTTTTGTGTAATTATTTCAGGTCTTGAGAATGGTGACTGTTCACATAAATTTCTACCAAAATTCATAATTGTGATCTAGCTGTTAAAAAACCTGCTCTTACTTGGTGTTTGTCATCAATTAAATCCATAAGTTCCAGAAAGATTCTGAAGCTTTATGCTGCCAAATATGGGGTTTCAGGTTTTATTTTGCATTCTCTTGAACAGATTTTTAGCCTTATCATTACTGGGTTAAAACATTGTTTATATCAGTGTGTGCAATCTAAATAGCAAATACAGAAATGCATTTGTATATATTGAATGCATAGCAAGACAGTGTGCATTTAATTTTTTTTATTTTTTAATTTTTTGCTTCCAAGCAATGACTAAGTCAAGAAAGAAGTGTGATATTGAAAACTTTGCACAAAGGTGTGATTTTCTGAAGAACATGATCCCAATCCTTTGATCTGGTAAAATGCCCATAAGAAGTAAGTTACCTGATCAAAACCTAAAGTTCAGTTAAGTCCCTCTTTCCCTTCAATACCTTTGTTGAGACTTGAGATTTATCTGGTCATGTGAACTAGCATGTCCACACTATGGTTTCCAAATATACTTGCAGAGAAGAGGTGGTTTTGGCTGTGGAGCACTTCTCTTCGTGAGAAGTGACATGAACTCATGACAATTTAAAGTAACTGCAGCTTCCCTCGAGGCCAAGTTGCTGTTTTTATTTATTCATTTCTTTAGGTTTAAGAACTCCACACCAAAAAGTGCCCCTCCAGATGTCTGAAACCCTTTGAGAGATATTTGAAACAAAGGTAACATAATTAATCACTGTTACATCAGCAGCACCAGATATTTAGGATTTTCCTTGTTTGACTTTTAAAGTTTCTTAACAAAAAGATACCTGTTTGGACAAAATTTCTGTTACTGGTCATTGGCCCTATTTACCTTTCTACTGTTTACACTTAAATTGCTATTTTGAGGCGAAGAAAACAACATTTAAAGCATGGAAACTATTGCCACTGTTCTCCATTAAGCTGTGGATACTACCCAGTGTGTGAAAGTTATAAAGGAAATAATTATACAATTTATATTCTTTCTGGGTCCAAATTAGCAGGTGCTTTGAGGTGAAACATGTCCCATAACCAGACTGATGTCGCAAACAAGATAGCTAAAAAATGCCTGTGGTTATCTTCAAATGAAGTTATATTAGAATTGTGTCCAATATTCTTTATTACAAGGTGAAGACACTCAGAGCAAATGGAAAGCGATAGGTTTTTTCATTCTCCATAGCCTTTGTTCAAGCTTCTCTTTGTAATGTTATTTATACTTATTTTTTGTTTTATAAAAATTAACTTTTGAGAGTGGTGTTTTAAACTGCTTATAACCTTTTATTTCCTAACAGAGTTAGTCCACAATTTAAAAATACGGAGGCTGTGTGTGGTGGGGTTTTGTAGCTCCAAGTACATGACAGCAGCCAGTTGCATCAAGACTGCTGTGATGTTTGTAGCTACCAGCAAACGACCTTGTGACCAGAGCCAGCACGTCCTCAAACCACCTACCCTTGTACATAGTCCACTTGGTTTTCCACTTGGATGATGCTCTATTCTCACTTCCCATTGCAACAATCTGGGAAGACCAGGTCTGATTTATGTTTACACTCTACAAGGAAGAATCATATCCCATAGGCCCTTACTTTTTTATCATGGTCTCTATGGTCAAATTGTATTGCACATCATTTGTGTCATCTGGGTTGTATCTCTGTTTACCTGTTTGGTTGTAATTTACAAGTTCCCAAGATCCAGATCAAATGCTCATACTGTGAGCTCAGTTTCCTTTCCATAGTGGGAATAGGGCTGTTTATTCTCTTAGGGTCTTTTTTCTTCCTGGTTCTACTTATATACAGATTTTGGAGTATGGCTTTATACACCTACCCTTAGTTTGGATGTTCAGCTGTTCTTGAATGTAACTATAGGGACAGTCCTCTAAAAACACAGGTATGGGAGTAAAGCTTATGTCTCAGTTCTTCCCTATGACTTTGCTGCTTGGGCATAGACTGTTTATGTGCAAACAGAATCAATTATATTGTTATGATTATATCATTATCAACCAAAGAGCTGGTTTACGAAACACAGAGATTAGCGAATTACTTTGATCGCTGTTTATCTGTAATAACTGTTTGTAATTGTAAACCTTATGCTTTCAGAAACTTTGTGATACAAACCATGTTTTTACTATAATGAAAAGACATGGATGATTTTTCCATGTGGCTGCATTATTTTCTGTACCAGATTTATTGGTTCTTTCAGAATATTTTATATTATCCCTTTCATTTTACTTAGTTACAGAAGTTCAAAACACACTTGGGACAAAGTCTAATGATTTAATTTCACGCAACTGCTCCAAATGAGTGAATTATGTGCTTACCAAATACAATATTGAAGTAAACTGGACATGAAATATGTCTAGAATGTCAACATTTTCTACCTGAAATAAACAGAGACATCAATTCAAATCAGGTTAGATGTGAGGGTATTATACATACTGTGGTATCTATGCAAAATTATTTTTAAAAAGCACTTAGTAGGATTTAGTATCATGGAATCATAGAATGGCTTGGATTGGGAGGGACCTTAAAGATCACCTAGTTCCAACCCTCCTGCCATGGGCAGGGACACCTCCCACTAGAACAGGTTGCTCAAGGCCCCATCCAACCTGGCCTTGAACACCTCCAGGGATGGAGCATCCACAACTTTCTTGGGCAACTTATTCCACTATCTCACCAACCTCATAGTGAAGAACTTCCTTACATCTAATCTAAATCTACCCTCTTCCAGTTTGAACCCATTACCCTTCATCCTATGACTACAAGCTATTCAAAGGCAAAATAATTTAGGCAGCTCTTTCCTGACAATTTGAAGAACATGAGAGGGCATTGGAGCTTCTCTCTGAAAGTGACGTTAGCAAGAAGAGCATCATTGACGTGCCAGTTGATGTGAAATAGTGATGAACTCTCCTCATTGGGGTACTTATATGAGAAATACCAACCGTCTTCAAGCTGGCCATGCTATTGGATCTTCCTGGTAAAAGTGACTTGGCATCATTTTGGACAGGGAAATACAATAAAAACTATTTTAGTAGTTCATGAACTATTTCTCTGTGAGTTAACCTGGGACCAGAGACAGTTCATCACAGCTCCTAATAGCATCTGTCACTTCTCTTCATTTTGCTACTGACAGTGCAACACAATACTTCAGTTCACTGATTTTTTTTTTCTTTTGATGTCTAAATTTTTCTGTCTTTGAATACAAACATAGCCTTTTTTGAAATATATCTGATTAGGCAGTGTTTGTCATACAGCATTTACCAGAACACCATCAACTCTTCTTCCTACAGCTGTCTGCCTCATTCATTCAAATTTGCATTTGTCTAATAGCAGTGGGAGATAGTCTGTGCTCCTTCTGCAAACTTTTGATAAATCTTTTTAACAATCTAGCAATATTGATAGCAATCAATCTATTTTCTCCAGTTTTTGTAGAGACTTTTTCTTGCAAAATGATAAAAAAGAAATTTCCCTTGTCTGAAGTCATATGCAATCCCGTGACCAATCTGCAATCTCAGTGCTGCTTAGCATTCTTGCTTTCAGTGTATCTTGAGAATTCGTTTTGTGGCTTAGTGTATATTTGAGGAGGGTGAGGAAAAAAGGGAGAATGAGGAGGAAAATAATTGCTTGTATAAATAAGCCTTGGTATATTGAAAACAAAAATGAGTCTTTCTTTGTGGAATTCTGTATGATTCCTGTGTTGAGTTATACAGCACTTAAATGGCTATTAGGTAAAAGCATAACCTAAATGCAAAAATATGAGCATATAATTTATTTGATATACTGATTTTCACATTTTTCAGAAATAACAATGTTATCGGTGAAATCACATCACAAAAATGCTAAAAAACATCTTTAGGTACCAATGGAGAAAAAGAAGATGGAGAGGAAAACTCATGAAGGTGGAAAATATATATTATGAAAGAATAAATCTCTTGCTTCAAGGTAAGAAAATGAAGCCCAAAATTAGAATGATTTTTTTGTTACAATGATGTCTGTTCTTTTCCCTTGCTGCTGCTTAGCCACAGTGTGCTGGAAATGAAAGTATCTCTGACATACCCACCTCATATCATCTAAATACAGGTTGACATGAAGTAGCCAATAGAATCAATTGAATCAATAGTCTGTGCATTTAAAATTCTGTTTAGAAAAGCACTGAAGAAAACAGTTATGAAAAGAAATAACAACATTGAAGAATAAGGCCTATATCTGGCTGAAGTCAGAAAAGCCTTCATTATGTGTTTCGTCTGCTTTTTTTTGCAGATGTTTATATTTATGTTCACTCTGAAGGAATACTCCCTTTTAATTCCACTTCATATAGCACTTTCAAGGCAGAGAATTTGTATTAAAAGAAGTCGGAGGTCATGCTGAGATGCTACAGTGATTGGCAATAGCATAAACCACAAATAGGTGCAAGATGCCCATTCCTTCTCCTCTCCTAGCCTGTAGTAGTCTTGTAAGCTATTTTGTCATCTCATCTCATTCTGCTGTTCACAAGCATGTTGTGTGAAGCAGCCGTGCCAAAATGAAAGGAGAAATGTAGGTTGTAAAATGTGTACGTAAGATTATGGTATTTCTCCTAGGCTAGTTCACTGAGCAGCAGAAAAACACCCTTGAACTGTCTAGTCAAAAAGGCAGAGGTACAAAGAAATAATTGGGTCAGAATTAAATGTCACATAATAGCCCAAGTTACATTCCAACATTTAAAAGTAGTTTTTTCCTTTTCTTTATTCTCCTAGGCAAAGATTTGAGAATGTCTTCACACTTTCTTGTATTGTGGTGACTGCATGCTTTCTAAATTTTCATTACTTCAACTGTTCACACATTCTGTAAAGTTTCTGTTTAATCTTACTCTTTTTCTCACCTGATTTCATCTATTTTTGTAAAGTTACTTTCTTTTAGATAGGATCTGTTCCAATGCAGAGGAAAATTACTGCTAAAGATTGACTAAAATCGTAATTCTTACTATGCTTACTATGTTTTTCTGAGTTTTAGCAATAAGTGTGTTCACAGCCTTTCAAAAAACCTGTGTTTTAAACAACTATATATAGTTCATAGCCTTTCCAAAAACCTGATTTGTTTTAAACAACTAGACATAGTTCAGGAAAGTGGAAATGAACAGAAGTCCTTCATATTAATTCCTTTTTAAAGTCTGATCTCCTTGTTAATTTTTGTGTACAGCCTAGCTGAAAATATCTTGCCATTTTGACTGTAAAACAAAGGACATTAGCATAGTTGTCTAAAATGTTTAATAATTCTTGCCTTCCCTGTGAAATTAAGCTGATCTGATTTTGGTTGAAGAAGAGATTGAGTGTTTTCCTTATTCTGAGTGACTGGCACTTGTTCCTTGCAGAGAGCCAGGAGGAGTGGTCCAAGAAGGAAGCAAGCTCAAAGCTGTGCTGCTCGCCACTGTTAATGCAACTGCTTGAACTGGATGGATTTTTACTCTTTTATTCAGTTCACCTTGTTTCCTTTTTGAGTTTTTATGTGTATATTGTCCAAAACAAAATATACATTAAGGTTGAGTTAAATGAATAGGAAACCTTGCCATTTTATTTTCAAGTGAAAAGCAAAACATGTCAAACATCAAGTAATACTCCTGATTTTATTATCCACATATGCTAAAGATGCATTTAATTATAACAGAGGATCCAAAGACAATGGCAACAAGCATTTTTTTTCCCTGAAGGCTGTGACACAGGTAATGTCCATTATTATTAAGATCTAGCTGTAACCCATCCATCTGTTAATCTTCTTGTGTGTGCCACAGCAGGTTATTTGTAACTCAAGGCTGAGTCAAAAAAAGACTTTTCTATAATAACCTTCCATGTACATGGGATAGTCCATTTATTATTATCTTTTATTTTTGAAAATGAGAGGGTTTTTACATTTATGTGATCTTTCATTTAGAAAAACAGTCTTGTACTTTCAGTGACTTATTGAATTTACTGGGTCCTGAGAGAATTTAGTCAAAATGAAACAACATGCTTAACATCTGTAAGATGCATCCTTTAAAATTCATTTTAGTAACTTTAAATGAAATGCATCACAGGCAGCTGAAGAGGGAAAATAACAAGTCATCGGCAACAAGCCGCAATATTTCAACATATTTTGTTTCCCATTCAGCCAGATGTTTGGCCTCAAGACATGTAAAATGGCTGGATTTGATTCTCTTTTGATCTCCCTGCAACTTGAACTGGGGACATGAGAGAAGCTCAGCAGGAAATTAGATAAATAGAGGAATAAGATAAGCAAAAGCAAAATGCTGGAGAATATTGTAATATATAAATCTAAGACTAAATATATATTTTCACCAATTGTATAAATTCTACTAAATCATGGACATGGTAACAGCTTGTCTCTGAAAGGGTGTGATAACCCTATCAGGATAGAAAAGGAATACTTGTAGTGATGGATAAGATTTTCTTTCATTTGTTTATAAATCTAAGACTGAAGTCTAGTCTTAAATTAATTTAAGAAGAAGAAGAACTAAAGTCCTTTTTCCCATTCTGTAGTGTACTGGATATATTATTTGACTGCAAAATGTTTTATTACCTGTATTAAATGGTCAATTGTACCTGACAGCTGGTCTGCAGACCCAGGGCAAAATCTGAAGCATCTTAATTAATTCTCCCAACTCGATTGTTATAGTGCCTTAAAGTTGCACTGTCTGCATTCAGCACCCACTGCGCCAGTTCAGACACTAAAGATGGTTAAGTACCTCAGAACAATAATCCAAAAATCCCCTAAGAGCTGTGGAGCAGATCTGATGCGAAAAGCAGGTGCAGCCACATGCCTGATTTCTGGCCTTTCTGTAAACCTGAGACATGTGCTCCTCAGCCGGTCATCAGCCATCTCCACCCATCTGAAAGCACAAAACAAGGGCTGTGCATACACAGCGTGCTCCATGGCTAACTAACCTTGGCTCATCCTTACTAAAATACAGCCACAGGAAAAAAAACCCACAATTTTTCATTTAAAGTATAATCACAAATGTTTTCATCATTGACTCAAAGCATGGGAGATTTGAATTAATTCATTTGTTGGGGATAAGGACTGGGATCTTTTCCTTCTTCTTCCATCTTTATATATATATATGTGTGTGTGTGTGTGTGTATATTTATGTTTAAAAGCTATTTGTAATTTTAAGTTATCAAAATATTTTTAATACAACTTTTTGGATAGATTTTACTTATGTAATGGCAGCAATAGAGAAACCTGGAAGACAAATTAAAAACACTATACAAGGTGAGAAGAGCATTGCCTTTTTTTGGCATAACAGCCAAGAATGGCACTCAGACCATGAAAGTTGCCAGCAGAGCCCATCTGTTAAGCAACAGAGTAAATCAGATGCTGCAAGTTTCCAGTGATCTTGGGAATGGAAAACAATGAGAAGAGGAAAATAAAGGCAGGAAGGTCATTTTCACCTCAAAAGTCTAATGGAGCTTGTTCTCTCTATAAGCTGCTCTTAAGTTGGTCCCTTCCTGCACAGCACTGTGATTGATCAGTCCACTTAAAATTGACCCAGTCTTTGTGTCCCTGGCTGTGTCTGGTCAGGTTTCTGAAACTCCAAGGGCAGTATACTCTAGGGTGCAAACATGCCACTCTTTGTTGGAGCAAGGTTCTTGAAAGATTTTAGTGTCTGGCTTCTTCTGAATGCCTGTTGTTCACACAGGTGCTCTCTTGGGACTCTGAGGGGCTGGAAACTTCAGGTCTGTAGTTTGCTTATTTGGACAGAAACCTATAAAAAGAGTAGAAATTTCATCTTGAGCACAGATACATTGCTTCACAGGTGTATTAGAGATCTTTGAAGGCACAAGTCCTAAGGAAACTGTTTTCAATGATCCTATTTTTCTTATTAATCCAGATTCTATCACTTTAAGATCTTTTGTTTGCAATGAGTATTTATGTGAGTGATGATTGAAGATTCAGGCTCTTGTTTGGCTCTTTTGTCTGTCAGGTATGTTGTCTGTATTATTCAGTTGCTTTAACAGGGCAAGACCTCTATAAAATACTCATGTTCTATTGAAATAGATCATTAGTTGAGGGACAATTAAAATCAGTGATTTAAACTGGTCTTGATACCTTCTCAGTTGCAGGTTTTCAACAAGGAGTGTTGTACATTCCCCAAATTTGAACATTGCTTGTCCTGGAAAACCTGACTGCAGTTTTCCACTCACAGGGAAGAGAGTAATGCTTGCACGCAGATATACCCCACTCTGTCACACCATTTTTATTTTTTTTTCTACAAATGTAACCACAGCTTGCAGCAACCAATGTGCAATAAAACTTCGTTTCAGGTTAGGGCATGTGTAGAAAATATTGAGCAGAAGATGTGCTCATGTGTCCTTCAGTGCTGCATTGCATCTGGTACTTCAACTTTGATGGGTCTCAGACCACTTTGGTACATGTTAAGACAATATCCCATGTTCTTTCTAATGTAAAACTGTACACTGGAGTCTAATCATGCACATGATGGCAGACTTTTGAGGAGTTTTACAGAGCTTCACTTGTATGACTGCTGATTGCTATCTTGCTGTTTTGTCCTGATACCATTTATCCACAGCACACACATCCAGTGTCAAAAGCACACAACATTTTGTATTGTCAAGACTTTACTATCAGACTTTTAAAGCTTTTCCTGGCATGCACTTAAGGCTGTTAATTGTCATGAAGAGTTTTAGTCCAAAATAGCTTTTTATTAAAATTAAAAAAAAAAGAAAAATCAGCCCCACTTGAACAAGTCACAGAAAAGAACCAAGCAGAAAATTTCAGTGCAGAAAAGAGAGTGAACTGAAACTAATAAATGTGTAATTCCCCCAATGCAGTGCATATCTGAGCTTCAAGAAATCTTGGAGTTACATTTGGAATTAGATTCCTTATCTTAATACCTATCAAATTTCAAAAGCTATATTACTGCCTTTTGTATGAAAAATACTAGCAAGGAAAAAATATGATGCATATATGGTCTCCCCGATGGAGAAAAAAGTAATAATACAGTAGAGCCCTTTTCTATTGGATTGTCTGACACAGTAAATGTTTCTAAACCCCCGGGTACCTTTATTTAACTTTTTTCTGTCTTTCAAAAGAAAAAAAGACACTGTATTGCATATTGTGAACAATAATTTTACAAATCCTATTCTAAAGGACATATCATTCTATGTTTTTATAACCTTCTCATTCTCTTTGCAAAAGACTGTAATTCACAATTGCATCAGGCAAAGCATAAAAGCAAAAGTGTGTGTGTATGTGTGTATATATATAGACACATTATCTGTACAATGAAGCATGCATTTTTAGTTTTCACTGCAAATGTGTGGATATCTTCTATTCTATTGCATGCCTGTCTCTCTCTATCATAAGCTCTGCTGACATGTACTTGTTCTGGGCCAGACTCTCAGAAAACGGTGACCAGGAAAAAGTGGTGCAGCTGGAATGTGGAAATGTCCGTAAATTACTCCAGTTTTACTAATCCATAGTTGATGAAAGCTATTCTGCAGAGAAATTAGAATGAAACTGATTTGATTAACTGTCTTTTTGTTCAGATCTGGGAAACGCAACCAGCTTTTTACCGAAATAAGAAAACCTGTTTATTCATTCAGTCAATTAAATTGAATTATTGGAACAAGTTATTTTCTGTGAACACTTTGTGAAACCCGACTGTCTAGTTTAAGCCTAGCTGAAGGGACCACAGACATCAAAGCTCAGTTCTGCATCGCTCTGGCACATTTATTTTTATCTATGTTGAGAGCCCACAGCACAGAGTAGAATGTGGTTATCAAATGTCTGGCAGAATACTGACTGTCTTTACCTTTCTTTTACTTTGTGTATAAAAAGTGGAAGCCTTTCTTAGCTTGCAGAATGTGTATTGTTCTGCTTGTGTATCTTGAGCCTACTGGCATCAAATACTGAAGCAATATTGAGGGGCTGGCACGATGCCATGCTGCCAGTTCCTGCCTTAAGGGCATCTTGTTTTGTGAGGCTTTTACAATTCAGTAAATGCACAATGTAAACATACAATATCAGGTTATCTTATAATTTGAAATCAAGGTTTGCAGAGAGGGTAGAAATTCAGTTACTAGCCATGCTTGTCATAGTTAACCACTCTGGAAGTTTACAGCTCAGTGCACCTATGCTCTCTGCCTATGAAATGTAATTTTCAGCTGTTTTTCAGGAACATAAACACAGTATGTATTTAGAAAATTGCTAATGGAATGAGGTTCAAGCTCACACAGTTGAACATTGAGCTGATTATTGCAATGTTTGTAAGAAACTTAGAAATTGTTTCAACCTAGATCATCTGGAGCAGCTGCTGGTATTTGTCTGGTGGTAATAAAAGTTAGAAATTGTATAAGTTTAGGGGAAAAAGGCTTGAGTAAATGAAAGGTGAAATTAAAAGAGAATTGTTTAGACTGTACCCACTGTATTGAATTGTGTAAGGCTGGATTAGCAGTGTTTGTTACCAGTCTCTGTTCATATTATGTGACATTTTGCTAGAGAATGCTTTTTCTGAGTCTTAAATCACTTAAGTAGTCATTTAATGATGAGATATTGAAGGATATTGTAAAAAATGATAAATATTTAAAATCTTTTCAGTAAGCGAATGGATTTCTAAGTTTTTCATATGGCTGCAAAAGTTTCTGTTAAGCAATAAACTCATTTTAATTAAAATACATTACGGTTAAAATGGAAAAGGCTATATCATATAACTGCCTTTAAAATATAAACATACCTACTTTAAAACAAACCTAGAAAAGACACATATTCACTCATAAAATGTATTTCAATGAATAAAAATGAACATCTGTGAAGATTGTTTTTAAGTAGTCTTCCTTTCACCGGTAATTGTTGGGCATTAGCTGAACAATGAGTGAAAACAGGAGGAAAAAAGTGAAGAGTACAGGTCCACTGAAAGTACAACTTTCCTGTCTCTTTTCTAGGTACATGCATTTTGTTCCTCTCTATCAACTTCCATCTATTCTGTGAGGCAACAGTGGCTTCTACAGCAGAGACTTCTGCTGGAGTGAAAGGTATAGCTCCCATATCTATCTATTTTGAAAATTCAAATAGAATTTCCTGATCAGCTGTCGCTCTGCATCCTCACATTGAAATTTCACTGAGAAGATGGAGCACAGTCTGTGTGGTTTTGGGGGAACCGCTTCGTAAACTCTGTGATAGCAAATTGAAGCAGTTAAGTACAGCCTTGCATCATGTTGTATTGTAAATAGAATTACCTGAAGTATCTAAGGTATGCATGTAGATGCTGGTTTCATAGCAGGCATGACTCAGTGCTATAACACATGTTTACAAGTTCTTCCTCTTGCTAAGGAATCTCCAAAGAGAATCCATTTGAATGCTGCTGATTCTATGCCACTGTTTTTGATCAGAAGGGTTGCAAACAGGGCCCGTGTGCATTCCCAGCCTCTCCTCTCTGAACAGCACCCGGGTGGCTACTGCTCTGTTTCACAGATTTAGACTGAACTGCAAAACTGGAGTGCCCAGCATGATGTCCTCCCTGCCTTGGCTTGAGTTCACACTTATGAGCGTGACACCAATAACAGCAATCCTGTCAGTGTGTCTACCCTGGGTGGCTTCTGAGAAACCTTCAAGATCTTAGGGATTTGCTTATTTTCATGGCTGATTTCCACATCTTGTTGAGTTGTAAAATATTCCTTTCCCTGGAGCAAGACTTATGTAGAGTGATGGCTTCACCACCTAATAGTTTTTGCATGGGTAAGAGTGAATCTGGAAGAAAAGACTTTGTATGCAAGGCAGTGCACGAGACTCATAACCATAACAACTTTAAACATAAATATCCGTGGGAAAAAAGGCTAATCATTAAATCCCTAAAATACTTTCTCACTTTGCAATACACCTAGCAAATATATGTGCCTATGGTTGATTATCTGTCTGTGACTTTTATTTCACTATTAAAATTAAAAGCAGGATAGCTTTCGGTAGTTGTTAAGATTTTATAATACACTTAACTTTACATCAGCGCGCTTCTGTATTCTGAATCACATCATCATACTCCCTCAGTCCAAGGAATTCTACTTGAGGACATAAAGATGATCAGTTTATGTCTTCCTAGTGCATGAGATTGATCAAAGTAAACCGTTAATCAAATAGATACGAAAATTAGAAATAATAATATGAGGTGCTAGATAACACAATCTGCATGCAATAGCAGCTTGATCTCTCAGGAAATTAAAATAATTTAACGAAAAGGCCATATTTAACAGACAGCATGATGGAATTAAGAATGAAAATCTAGCCTATTAATCATGCAAGAAATTGCAATTAGATTATATTTGTTAATTTCATAGTGAAGAGTTTTTTAAATTAAATCGTTAACCATTTGCTTGAATCTTTACTTCTATGCAATTGTAATTCAGATGTCAGTGAAATACAGTTTTTAGGGGTTAAAAACTCTTTTCCGTACAATTTCCTTCATTTCCTATAGAATACTTTCCTAGGGAAAAAAAGAAGCATACATCTCAAATTATGTATCAGTTTGTCTCTCCTGGTATTTCTCTCTTGGTTTCTTTGGTTCTTTGTATCTCACCTATGCCAAGAGTCATGGTAGTTTTGTCTTACTCAATATGCTTTTATTTCAAATCCAGAAAAAATAAGTTTTCCCAGATTTTGATTCTTTTGTGATGAAAGTATTTGCATTGTCTATGTGTATTTAGAAATACGATTTTTAACATGCGAATGGAAGACAATGAAGGGCTCTGTATTTGTCAAGGCAAGTGGTCCTCTGGAGTTAGTTTCTCTAATTCCTCTGCATTTTTAAAGACTTCAACATTACTTTTAAACTTTGCAACTTACAACCTGAACATTGCAAATGTCAACTGCAAACTAATTTATATTTCAGCTTTGAATATTGTAGTGGGTCTGTCTGAGCTGATTTTCCCCATACAGCCNGGGCACCCAGCCAAGGTAAACCCACCACAAATATATAAAGTGAAAGAAAAATTGGAGAATAAATATCTGACCTCAGTATTTCTATTGAAATGTTTAATGTTATCATCATTGCTAACAAGTAAATTGTCTTTAGGGAGAGCTGAGAAAGCTCATTCCCTACTAACTGGAGATAAGATTGCACACGTGAGACCAGAGAGATGTAAATTTGTGATGAGGGATTAAGTTAGTGTATGATCACCAAAGAATTAGCTTAGGTTTTCTGACATCCACAAAAAGCTGAAATCATGCTACAGCCTTTGGAAGGAATTCATGTAGAACCTCTATTTGTCCCCTTGTTTTTACAAAATACATAGGAACTGATTATCTCCAAAACCTTAATCTCATTGATACTCTGTTTAATTGAACTTGGACACTACTTTTAAAAGGTTTTTTGAGAGTTAGAGAAGCATGAAGAAACGGATAGACACATGCACAAAAAACTCAGATTGTGATTCTATATTTCTCATTTACTTAGGAAACAAAGTCTAAAATCCATAATTATATGTATTACCAGTCCACATAAGTTTTACTGAATGTTTGGATTTTTGGTTGGTAGTAACTAAGGAGAAAGATATAGATAATCACAAAAGAAGTAGAAGAGTCTAATGCCCTGCAGTAAAAACAAAATTACATACTGCTCTTGCTTGTATGAGGAGAAGGGGTTTTCCAGTAAGGATGTGCAAATAGTCATATCAGAGGCCCAGGTTACAACTGAAAATTCTTGTCATCAATGTGTAATTCAAGCCAGAATAAAAGCCTGAGATAGGATGGTAGATTGATTAATAAAAGCTTGATGTGCTTAGCAAAACAAAGGCTGATGTGGGATGCATTTGTTTCATAAGTACGGCCTTGGGATAAATGTTTTCCCTCTCCATCTGATCTCTTCCCATTCAGAGTAAAAGGACTAGCATAACTAAAACACAGGAGATTTTTATATTTTAAACTTATTGATGAGATAATGTACTCATTATCAGTCAGTTTGAGTTTAGGCTTTACTAACTTTAACTGCCTTGAAATTTTGGATCTTGTCTAAGAAATTGATGATATACTTTAGATAATACCTCAAGAGACAGATTCTTCACAAGATTGTGCTCTAACTTCTTACATGTTTATTTTATGGTGAGAGAAATTGTTTCTGTCAGGTGCTCATGTCTCCCTTCTCTGAGTAAGAAGAGAGCCTAGTAATGAAAAGAAGATGCTTAAGTCTTTAGTTAGCAGAAATTAAGTGAGATTACTGAGTCCCTTAAGAAGCCTTTGAAAATTGAAAAAAAAAAATCAAGACCAGAATCTGACCAAACTTCCATATTAATTTCAGATTTAGCTTGGATTTTTTCCAGTTTTACCTGGATTAACTTCAGTTGTACCTTGGAAACATGTTCATCTTCCACATACTAATGGAATCTGATGGGGAAAAAAGTAAATGCTATCAAATTGCAATAGTACAATACTTCACTAGGAAATTGAATATTAATGTAGTGTACAAAGTTGTAGTCTTACATAAATGTAATGAGTGTAACTTCGTGGCTATATTATGAAGATTTACTGCATTTGCCCACAATTGCCAAACTTACAACGTTCATCAGTTATAGTATCAGGAAGTTCAGTATTGTTTGAATAATAAAGTATATTTGTTCCATCCTATCTATCACGTTATTTTAAAACGTTAATTTGTTTCATTTCCTCACTTCCAATGACAAATTATAGTCTTGGAGGAATCTCAGAGCTCTCATTTCATCCTTAGAAAATATAACTGTTACAACATGTGTTTTTAAGGTAGATAATTTCTAAAAATAGACCTTACTTTCCTTCTTACAATATTCTCCAATGAGTTTTGATTCAGAGCAACTGTTTACTACTAAGTGATTTCTTGTTGTAGTAAGGGAATGTGAAGATTAGGTTTCATAACATTCTCAAATATCTTCCGTCTGGATTCTGTTTAAAGAATATTCCCAATTTTCTCAGCACCAACATAATTTGCACATTTTTGTTATGCTAATAGAGTGTAACATTATGCATTGTGACTTTTATCCTGGTGGATTTTGTTCCATCCATTTTGCTTGTGTTTCTAATCTGATAACAGAATATATTAAAAACATCTGTCCTTGTGTTACAAGTATTTGTTATTTGTAGGAGATAGGAAATAGAAATATGAAATTAATTTTCATTATGAATTGTACTTGCCCTCAGAAGAAGTTGCTAGAGATTGTATATTTTTCTGCTTCAGAGTAAGAAGTGAGATTAGATCATGTTACATTGATTAGAAATTCACTGCTAATGTGAAACCTGTACTTACTAGGAAAAAAAACACCCAACATTTGTTTTTCTTGATTGAAAGAGTTAGGATTTCTCTGTCTCTCTGAAGGCAAGTACAGTCAGGATTTCAATCAATTTGAGCGTATATGGCAATTGAAGTGTGTCACGAGTTATATGAAACAAGTCAGACAATGGTTTGCTTTATTGGATTAAATTTATGCATCAGTTATATTTGTATGTGTCTGGAATCTTTTAACATCAAAGAAGTTAAAACAAGCTTAGGTAAGCCAGTATCAAGAGACTTTTTTTTGGTCAAAATGAAAAGTGTCTTATTTGTGGTGTTTGTTTGCAAAGACTGATATCAAATGAGGTTCTGTTGTTGCAAAATTTGGGAAACTTATTCAAGGCACAATCAAGCCTATTAATACCTATGCTAAAGGTTCTTATATTAGTCAAACTTTGTAGTCTTCCTCAAAAAGCTGGTTGAGGATGTTTGTGAGTTGTAGGGGATTTTTAATTATAAAGAAGCAATAGAAGATCAAAGAGGACTGATGATGAGGTTTAGAAGATTGCTTCAGTTTTCAGGTTTTTCTTCACTTAGTGTTTGGATTTGGTTTGTTTTTTAATTCCCAAATTCTATGGCTGCTTTTCTTGAGGAAAGAAACATTTCCAGTATCCTGGAAGTCTGAGAAACCATCAGATCCTAATGTTAAACTGACTATACTTAGCCTATGGGCTTTTTACTGGTTTGGTTTGGGTTTTTTTTCTGTGCAGAAGGAACTACTTAAGATTGATTAGCTCCAACCTGGCAGCCTTTAGAACATACTAGACTTCCTGAAATGAAGCTGTGGACAGTGGGAGGAAACTGAACTCTTCTGTAGGAAAACATAAGACTTGTAGCAAAAAGAATTCATTATCCCTCTCCCTCTTAAGCCTTTTAATTTCCATATTGAATTCATATGTGGTAACAGAGCCACAGGAATGCTTTTCTAGCTCAAGAAGTCATGAAAGTCAAGGTGGTTTTTTTTCCCCAAGAAGTTTGTTGTACTGAAATAAATGGATATCCAGGTCTTTTTTCAGTAAGGCCTTTTTGTCTGAGTCTTAAATTTTGTCACTGTTACCTGACTCCAAGAGATAATTCGGAGTATATGAAACCCAAAAATATTGAAGTAGCAAAAATGACAACTATGATGCTTGATCGACAGTGCAAATTCTAGCAGTAAAATGTTTTAAAATACTCTAAAATTCCAAATTAACCAGACCTCTATATTATGTGATTTATTCGAGTTTATTGCTTGGAATTCTGCAATAAGTCTTAATCCCTTCATGCACACCATCATACAATAGCAATAATATCTTAGAAATCCTGTAATACAAATCTTTAATTCATATAAGTGATGCCAGTCTTATTGCTGTGCTGTCCTGGGAAATGACTTTGATTAGCTATAGATAAGGTTTCCCAGGTTTCTATAATAACCACCATCACTAAAGGTTCTTTACCTGTTAGTATGGAAATATTCATATTCTGTCTAATACTAGTCTAAAATGTAATCTTTCTGTGAAATCAAAGACAAGAAGTTGCAAGGCAAGAGTAGAAAAATAATGTAGATTCTTGATTATAATAAGTAAATCTTTTTGTTCTATTTGAGCACCTTTTATATCCAAAACTTCTTCTCATTGTACAGTCTGGAAAACTTAAAGAAGCACTTGCTCCCTATTACTCAGTTGCCAGCCAGACTAAACTGAAGCCAGTACCCAGTCTACGCAACTGTGGCCAGAGATCTTCAGTGTCCATTGTATTCTGCACGTTAGAATACTGCTCGTATACTGCTGTGGTATAAAAGAAGGCAGTAGTCAATCTAATTTCCATTCAGAGTCAATGATTTACTAAGTCAAACTGCAAATTTGAGGTCAATTTGCAAAAAGCTTCCTGGTGGGTACTGCTTGGGTCAGGAGCTGTGCTCTGCAGTGTGGTTCTCTCCTGGGAGCTCATGAATTCAGCCTGAAGGAAGAAATTAGGAAGAGTACTAGTGAAAGTTACCCATAATTAATCCCCTTTGACTCGCAATCCCAGCAGTGCCACTGACCAGTGTTCAGTGTGTAGGTGTTAATGTGGGCAGGGACAGAGGAGCAAACGCCTCCCAGCTCTGCAGTGTGTCCTGCTCCCCAAATCAAGCTAAAAAGTTGGAGCAGTTGTACTCTGCTGACATGTGGAGATATGGATGAGGAGGAAAATCCTCTAGTTCCAGCTCCCTTGTTATGTCTGTGAGGCCCTTTGGCACAAAGTGGGCTTGAGATGAGTTACAGGTGAGTGGGTGGGTCAGAACAGGGCTGGAATGGAGGTGATTTCTGAAGAGGAAGAGAATTCCATGTGGAGTGAAATACGGATGTACAGGCACACTTACTAAAACTATATTAACTGGTATTCTGAGTGAAACTCTTGTAACTAAAAGCATTTAGTTAAAAAACAGTTGCAAAATTAATTGGAAAATAATATTATTTAAATAAGAGAAACTGCATAAATAAATTTAAGTAACATTTTAAATAAAGTTAATTGCTTTCTTACTCTGACATTTCCAGTTTACTCAATACTTTGTGACAACAATGTTTTCATACTATACTCTATCAAGTTTTTCTTGTCCCAGTTGTAAAGGTCAGGTGTTTAACATGACTTGAGTATTTTTATAATGTTGAATATATAAATATAAAATATAAGTAACAAAAGTATCTTCATGTAAGCCCAAGTGAGTGCAGGAAGAAAGGAAGGTAAAGATACTGACAAGACTGTGAATGATGCATCTTCAGTCAGCAAATGGTAAGGAGATGCATGGCTTAGTCCAGCAGTTTTAAGATAGTAGCAATCTAGTAATTTTAGAGATTGAAATATCAGAGGAGAATATTACAGTAGTTGATCGATGATCGTAGAGGTCTTCCAACCTAAATGATTCTATGATTCTATGATTTGTTAGGAGTTAACTGATGCAAGTAGAAAATATCTAAGGGTTATTTTATTCTTCAAATATAAAGTGAACTGATAATAAAAATATACAACTTTAATTAAGAAATGTAACAATGTATCAGGTTTTAGGTAAGACTACAGAAATTTTCTGGGGAATTACAAATTTGTATGCTCATAAAGGAGTTAATTTCAATCCGATGTGGGAAGTGGGCTTCAACCCATGACAGCCAGTAAGGGACCGAAGAGCCAGCTCCCAGCTGCAGCTAATTGATTGACCATTAATATTTGGGATACGAGGTTTCATTCATGTCAGAAAAATGCAGCTGCCAGGGAGGCTGACAACTGCCCTGAGGGTGAGCACAAGCAGGAGACTGGCAGAAAGGCAACTGAGGACCGAGACTGCCAGAAACACAAGAACGGATGAAAAGCTGCTTTCCTCAGCTTTGAACCTTTCTCCAAATGCATCTCATTTCAGACGCAACATGGGCTTGGTAGCCCTACTGAAGCTTTTCCCATTAGGATGTTCTTTTGATTCCAAAGGCATTTGGGTGTGGGATACGGCCAAAAAATGCTACCAAGGAACAGCAGCAGGAGTAACAGATGCAAACACTGATGCTGGGTAGCAAGTCAACCAAGTCTGACAGACACAAAACATGCAACATGGAGCTTCTGTCACATGAGGAGAACAGTACTTCAGACAGTGACATGATAGCAGTGTAACACTGAACAATCAAATAGCAAATAATCTTGGACTTGATGGCAGAGTGTGACTTGTGCTCAGAATGGCTAAGGATGGTTTAGGAGCTATGTTCTAAGGGATCTATATTAGCCCAACTGTAGTCCTGTGCTTTTCCTGGAAGCTTTTTTCTAGAATTAGGGACTATTCATCTGATTGCAGAAATAGACAAAGGCGTGAAAAACTAGGAAGATGTTGTCAGTGATTAGCAAAAAAAGTGTACGCTTGCAGACAAGCTCAAGGTAGGGAAATATACTGTATATTCAAATGAAAGAAATATAAAACATAAAATGCTTTCATTTGCTGTTTCAAAGCTATTTAGACCTCACTTAATGCAGGTGAAATCAAATGTGCTCCTGTTTAAGAACCAAAGTGTTTCCTCTTCTCCTAGCAAAGTCCAAGTATACATCTGAAAATTTGATCATAAATCAATGGAGTTGGATTGTGTCAAAGTGAGGCTAGCTATGTAGTTGTTTTGCTTTATTTTTTATTTTTTTATTAAAAGTGTTGATAAAGGTTCAAAAAGTTCTCTTGAAGGAACTTTTGTGCGTGTTGATAGAGATCCAACCCTTTTCCTAGCCGAGTCCCAGGAGAAAAAAGGGGAAAAAATAATAGAGAAAAGCTAATGGGTATCAAAATTATGATGGGTGACAGACAGTTACAAAGCTGCTGTAGAATTCAGGCTGGAAGATTATTTTTCAGCACCTTGATTTTTCATCATATGTCAGCTCTTATGGGTAGAAGCAGAATACAATAGAAGAGCACAGCAGCAGAACAAAGAATTATGCCAATGAATATAACAGGATGGTAAATAGATTTTATGATTAGAGCGGTAGTCTTCCTCACTTTGTCCTCCTGGAAATTTCTCTGCTCTAAATTTAAGATGGAACTTCTTGTTAAATAGTTAAACCAATCTACTTCCCAAAGTTTGAAGTTTTCTTGGAAGGTATTACTGGCATTAGCTTACCAAACATCTACTGCAGGACATCTAAAGTAAGAAAACATGCTGTTATGCTTACTTTCCTGTTTGCTTCTTTCAAGCCCTTGGGAAGGTGATCAGTTTTTCTGCTATTTTTGGGATCTGCTGAGGAAGATCTACAAGGATGCCCATGAGTTCTTTATAAACACACGATAGACTAAAAAGCTCCACTGGCTTTCTTCCTGCTTTGTGTAATAGAGAAAGCCCTACATGCAAGAGGTCTGAAGTGTCGAAGTGGTGGGGTTCACTTTGAAAGAATAAGGACAATCAGAGAATCAAAGATGTTTGCATCATTCTGTCACTGGAGAACATGAAGGTTTTATGTAAGATTTGGAGTTTTCAGTTCCTACCTTCTAATTTCCATAGCAAGCTAACGGACTTAAAAAAATAATTAACCTTTCCTACTAGGTCTGACTAGGATCAAGTTAACTTCATAACAGCCTGTGGGGTGCTGTGCTTTTTATTTGTGGCTAAAATATTGTGGTGACACACCAGTGCTTTGGCTATAGAACACTGCTTGCACAGCATCAAGGCATTCTTTCTCCCATCCCCACTCCCAGGGAACAGGCTGGGGATGAGCAGAAGATTGAGAGGGGAGATAGCTGAGACAGCTGGGGTTGACTGAAGGGATATTCTGTGCTATGTTGAGCTCAGCAATAAAATATCAAAGAAAGGAGGAGGAAGAGAGGATTTTTGTGGTTGTGGTGTTTGTCTTCCCAGGCAACCATTACCTGTGCTGCAGCTGTGCTTTCCTGGAAGTGGCTAAACATCTGCCTGCCAGTGGGAAGGAGGAAATGAGTTTCTCTGCTTTCCTTGCAACACAGCTTTTGCTTTCTGTATTAAACTGTTGTTATCTCATTCCATGAATCTTCTTGCCTGCTTTCTGCTTTCTCCTGCTCCCACAGGAGATGCAAGTGGTTGGGAGGCTGGATAGGTGTTGGTTGTTGGCTGGGGTCATCCCACCATGCCTTTTGTTAACATTATGGAAGGAGAAAAGAGAAACAAAGCCAAAGTCACTAAAATGTAAAGCTTTAAGTGATAGTTCCATTGTAATGTAGAGTTCTGTAGTAAAGTCCTGACTGCAGATGGTGTTCACTGTCATGCTGGGGGAAAAGTGGTGGAGCAAAGACAATCGATGTGCAAGAGCTGATGTTACTGCTGTTGGTGTCTGAAGCCAGTCTTGCTTTCTTGGAAATGGACAAACCAAACAGTTTGCATGTGAGTAGGAAGACTAAGGAGTAATATGGAGGATACGCAGCTTCTGTTCCTGGACTCATTTTGATAGCCTGATGCTGTAGCAGAGGCATAGGAGGTACTCTTACAAGACTGCCAAAGATCTGGCTAATTTACAAGAACATCAGGACTCTTCAGGCGTTGATTTTTTAGCTTGCCTTAGTTACAGATTCACAGTAACAATGCAAGGAATCATTCTTTGCTGGCTAAACCTGATTGTCTTTAAAGAGAAGGCAAAGGAGGAGGAAGACATAATATAAAAAGAGTGAGTTTGGGTAATAGAAAAGAGGAGAAATCCAATTCTGTCAATATGGGCCCACAAACCTTGTGGATATGTGGTAATCTTCCTCTCTGGACCAGTAAGATGAGGTTATGCCTGAAGGATAGGATGACAGAGGTTCAATCATAGCATATTAAAGGAAAATTAACAAAGCTTGCTTTTTCCTACTGGTTTCCGAGAATTGTCTTGAAATGAAGAATGCAAAATTATATACCCTTTTGCCACCAAATAATCTTAGTTTCAACTTCACTATTTCATTTAATTTCTCTATTGTTTTTGTTTACAGTAGTCTTACACTATCATCAAATGCTTCTGTAAGTCACAGCCTCTATGTCACGGTTTGACCTGTGCCAGTTCTCTCTCTTTCTGAGTTTTACAGCTAAAGGTAGTGGAGTGAATTTATAATTGTTCTGCTTTGAACAAGTTAAGATGTAGATCCCCTAAGAGAAATCTACACTGACAACTAATATGCTGTTGTTACAATCTCTTTCTTGTCATCTTTGACTACATCACAGAATTAAATTGGTAATGATCTTTCTGAGGCATGGGAAAGAGGAAGAGTGGACCCTATGTTTCTCATTCAATGCCTTATTTGGGTTTCATGTAAAACTGGGAGAACTGAGGAATTCTTTGTTTCTTAGGCTGGGGAAAGCATAACAAGATAAAGGCAGCCAATGAATGGGAAGTACCTCTTATTCAGGGATTTAAAATGAAAAAAACATAATGTGGATAAACTATTAATGCTGTCAGATGATCTGAGGAGATAAGCTGAAATTGCCTGAAACAGAGTCAGGAGAACAAGAAGAGTACAGCTCTCAATCTGGACTGCTCTGTCTGGTCACCTTGATCCACCAGGCAGATGAATTTGCAGTTGTTGTCACCTATATATATACCTTAAAGCATAATATCAAGCAGCTTGGATGAGTCAGGAAGAAAGACAAGTTACTATTTCCTTACTGAGAAGTTTGATGAGTCTTTTCTGAAGCATCTTGGTTTGGTAACTCTCAAAAACATGGTCCTCAATTAGATGGATGAGGATGGCAAATCCATTAATGTGTAATATATTATTGCATAAGTGGGATTCGTCTCATGTTATCACTTACTTTAATATATTAATCATTATTAAAGACCTGAAATTAATTATTTTTAACCTTTAAGCAAAGGGGATGTCTTGTGAAAGTACAAAAAGTAAGTAGAAAAAAATAAGTCTTTCCTTGAGCTATACTTTCTTTTCACAGAATGCCAATTACTGCAAAGTAGTTCTTATTTTAATCAGCAGTGAAACATAGTTACTAAGCTTCAGCTTACAGTGCCTAAGAAACAAGATTGTTTTTTTCTAGTATGAATGACTGATCATTATTTATAGTTCCATATAATCTTTAATCACTGTGGAAAGTATTGTGAATGATAAAAGATAAATGAATTGTGAATGATAAAAGAGCTAAAATTCATGTTGATGTTCCTGAATAGAATGACTCAAGTATTATACTGTATAGAAGCTGGTTTCAGAATTGCTGTGAGAACACAATAACCACAAAACCATATTTATAAAACATAAATTGTAATGTTAAAGTAGTGACATTATCAGGATAATTTAGTTTGTGTGTAAATGACCAAAAATGTCAGTATTTAGCAATGGTTGCACACAGCCTTCTTAGACAGAAATTGGATTCCCTCTAACATTGTTTATTTTACATTGCTCTAGGGAGTGTACAAATCTGAAGCCACAGTCTGCAGTCTTACTGGATCTCCTAAACCAGAATAAGTTTAGAAGGTACTTCATGTGGAAAACAGCATTAATGGGATTGTGCACTGCTGGTGCAGCCTTCTTAATGGGTAGAAACAGTCAGTAAAATTAATGTTTTTAATGTTACTTCATATATTTTGATACTCTTTAATGGAAGAACTTAATCAGTTCAGTTCTGTGCTGCAGTTTTCCTTCTCAGAAAATATATTGTCTCATCAGGTTGAGAGGAGATTGCTAGCTTGTAATATCCAGGTAAAGTAGGATGGGAATGCACAATGTAGAAGCAGCTGGTTAAGGATGAATAGGATGTTCTGCTCTTCCTTGTTCATTCATCAAGAAAAGCCCTCACCTGGAGCCTTCATACTTTTTCACCTTACTTTCTGCCATGCAGTTCAGAGAATGTTTGAAGTCTGGGGGTCCAAATCTATCACTTCTGTTCTTGAAAACAGAAAATTTTCTCTTGGAGACAAATTTATCAGGGGCTGCCTTCTGGCACCTGAGAGATGGGATGTATGATAAGGTAGTGTAAGGCGGCAACTTAACAAGATTTTTAGCTTAGCAAGTGGAGTCTGCAGTGCTGATGTAACTCACAAGTGATATTCAGTGCAGATCAATGCTGGAAAAAAATGGCTCACAGTATGAACATAAATGGTAGTGCTGAGGGAGGGCTAGTAGATCATGCATGTCTTCAGTATATATATATCAAAAAAGCCCTGTTTGCTGTCTTTTCCTTCCATGTGGTTGGAGTGAAGTAATCCAGATGTAGAATAACTCCTAGATGTTTGTCTGAAGGAAATTCAGCATTGCTGTCATTAGTACAACATCATACGCTGGAATACTCTACTAAACCCAAGAAACATTGAGGCCAGGGAAAGAATTGTGAGGTTGAGTGTAACAATTTCTATCCCACATTGATGGATTGCTATATGACATTTTATTTTAATCTAAGAAACTCTGGCATTAAGGGCAAGCCAATTTATCTAGGGCTCAGACAAGGTGAGATTTAGTCTGATCTCAAGCAAGGATCTGAGAAGACTGGAAAAGAGTCTTTTAATTGACCGAAAATAATTTAGAATAAATGAGAACATGACATGAGTAGTTTAGAGGTGAATGAGCACAGACTTGGAAATAACCTGAAAAACAATTAGATTTCTCGATATGGTGAACTGGGGAAAAAAAAAGCCCACCTTACTGCCTTTGACAGCTGAAGTCAACTAATCATGTTATAGCAATGTAATATCATTGCACAGAGCCTAAATGGAATAACAGCAGTCCTAGTGAGAAGATATGAGAAGGGATGGTCTCAAGGCAATTTTGGATCCCTTGCATTTCTAAATTCTACTGTTGCAGAGTGAATCTTTGAAGTGGGAGTTTTGATTTTGACCATTTTTTCTGGGGGGAGTAGGGTTTGTATGGTTCAATGTATCCGAGGAGTGTCAGAGACAGCGATGCACTGTGGCTTTCCTTCACAAGGAGGAAGGTGTGGACATGACCAGTTTTAGTTCTTTGGATGAGTATAATTTATTTATTACTGAAAGGAGAAATTGTATTATTTGCCTTTCATTGGATCTAAGCATGTTGGTATTTTGCACAGCTTGTTTTGGTTTCTAAGTTCAGAGAAGTGATGTAATTTTAGATGTACTATTGTAAATGTGGACTTAAAAGTTTTGATCAGTAAATGCTGTCAGTTGTTTAGTCTTTTAAATTGAATCAAAGAGATTTGTTTCAGATTCTAATTCTATGTCTGAGTTTTTAGGGTTAGTTTTATCACAGCCTCGTACTATTGAATCGCTTGCCTATTTTTATTTTCTAATATTGAGGTTAGATAGGATCACAATTAATTTTGGAGTTTTATTTGATGTGTGGTCAACCAGTAAGGCTAAGCTTTTCTCAGTTTCTCAAGAAAGAGCAGAGTTAAAAAGTCCAAGTACAGACTTTCATTAATCTCTGGCTAGGAAAATCACCAGCCACTGCTTCCCTATTATTTTTCTAGGTTAAGATTTTTAAGCCTTTGATAAATCCCCAAGATTAATAAGTTGAAGAAAGAATATAAAATGTTTTCTTATACTCTCTGCAGCTAGCCTTCCACACTTTTAGCAATATTTTAAGTCATACTGCTGCTGCTAAACATGCACTATTTTGTCACTGTTCTACCTACAAATCTGACAAGGGGTTATTCGATAAAAATCCGTAACATAGTATATTATTTGGAAATGTGATTTTGTCACTGCAGTCAATTGCATCATCTGAAAAGGAATGACTAATACTAAAAAGTGCTTTGTAGAGCATTTCCTTGATTTGACACTTGTTTATAAACAGCCTAAGTGTTTGAGCTAGCTGGATGCATGCAAGAGGTTGGGTTTTTTTAATTATGAGAACATGGTGCAGGAGAAGACATGATACTTCCTGCTCATTTTAGAAATGGAGAAATTCTCTGTGATAACTCAGCAGTTAGAGGTGCACAGTGACAGTCAGCCCACCTCGACCTGATGTCACCTGAGAACATCACCTCCTGGTCTCCTGATCAGGGTAGGGTTTTCTATCTGTCATGGAGGCACCCACAAAACAGACAGCAGCAGCTACCCAAAATGCAGATTTATTGTGACCAAAGTTACTCAGCACTCCTTCCGACAAAATTAAATTACAAGTTCAGATGTCTGTTGGGAATATACTACTACAAAACTAATTCCTAAGCTTTAAGGTCTATTCTTTCTAGAAAGATGAACCACAATGTGTGTACTCTCATTCATAAAGGGAAAATCTCCCACACAAGAGTAACCAAAGGGGGTATCTCGCCCACAGGGGGCCAGGGATCACTTAAGGGTACATCTAAAAGAAATATTCACTCTATCTACAGAAGTGCCATTGAATAGTACCCCATATATCCATGGGGAAGCTCTGACTGCAAGGCACACTTGTTCCAAGGGAAACTCAAAATCAGCTCTCTGATGGGGCTCCATTTATACACTAGTTGAGTGTGCACTGTGGACATTCTAATTAGTTGGGGACAAGCCCATGACAAAGCCAGGCTAAGGGCCTGGACTCTGAGGTGCCGTTTAGTGGCTGTGAGGTATTGAACCAATCTTTATCAGGTATCCCAGCCTTTATTTTTTTCAGGGTGGTTGCACCAGCCATGCTACAGCAGACCATATACAGCAGAAAAACTGGGAAACTGTGACAATGGGAACAGTCATTCTGCTGTGTTACACTTCTAGACGCTTCTGTTAGCACAGGATAGAAAGTTAAGCAAAGCGAACTGAAGATGATAAACCTTAACTTGCTCACTGTTCTTTAAGGCATGGTGGTAGGTATTGCTAACCCAAATCAGTCAATTCTATTGAAGTTTTGGGTTCTTTTTTGTTTCTTCCCTTTGTACTTCAAGCGTTTTGCTAATTAATTACTAGACAGCTTCCTAACTGCAACATCTTATCAAGAGAGCAAATGGCTCTGCATTGTATTGTTTGTATTTTGTGTTAATTAGTTAAAGATGTTATAACCTTCACTATTGGGTTATAGGGCAATCTGTGACAGAGTGGCTGTACTAAAATTAAAAAGCTTTTTCTATTTTTATCTTACCTCGTTTACCTGCTGTCTGATGTTAAATCATGTAAGTGAAACTGGTAATGCCCTTGTGATAAGAAAGCATGAGTAGCATGCTTAAACACCTTGTTTTCTGAAGAGATATATGTTATGTTACGTTATGGAGAGCAGCTTGTTCTCCAGATGCACAGAAAATAGGTGAAATGTTGGAGAGATACTATTTTCACCACTGTTTCTTCCCTCCTACACCACTTCACTTTCTACCTAGTTAAAAAGAATCATATGCCATGTGAATAAGTATGGCTTATGCATTTATGCTTTCTGAGCATGCTAAAATGAACACGGATTATTGACCTTTTCAGCACTCCACAACTGAGCTCTAGGTGGAGTCAAAAAGAATCATTTTGACCCAATTGCAAAATAGTATAAAGATTGCTATGTAAAACTTTTACCTACTAGCCTATGTCTGACAATAACATATTTTGTAACTGTCTAGTAATCTGAACATCTAGACCATAGTGTTCCTGCAAGGATGCTTTGGGATGTTCTCTTGAAAGCTTTGCCAAAATGAAGCTAGATGGCTTCTACTGCTGTCCCCTCATCCACAGACCTAGTCATTTTATTACAGAAGGCAGGCTGGTTAAGGACGATTGATTTTCTCCAAAGGAGTGATGGTGGTACCAAAGTTCAAGAGCAGAAGCATGGTGAAGCACTTCAGTTCTCCCAGCCAAATAGAATTATGAATTATTAACCAATTTCTTGAAAATTGGAAAAGCTTCAACTCTTGCCCTTCTCTACATAGTGTAGGCTGTTATTAGAACATCCCTACAGAAGACGAAAAATGCTGCTTTGAAAAAAAGAACCATCACTGTCTTTATTCTGATGAGCGCTGTGGGTAGCAAATGGTAATACTTAGGGGACCTTCCTCTGTTAAGTGTGTAGCCATTTGAATAGCAAAAGCAAGTATTTCCAATAGCTTTTTAAGTCTAAAGAAAGATGGAATTTAATTTTTCGGAGTTCCCCTAGTGATTGTCTTTCAAGTTTTCCTTGCAGAGCATTTTCACTTTGTGCAGGTGCCTCTCTGTTGGCTTGACAGGTTGTGATCCAGGTATGACCCGTTCTCCAGTGGCTGGGATTCTGATTTCCCCTCTGGGTGCTGAATGCTTAAAATATATATGTTGCAATAACCACTGTTTTATTTCTAAGTCATATTTTTGAAATAGGCCTATATTGCTAATATATGTAATAGCTGAAATGATTTTTTCAATGTTCCTAACAGGCTAACTGTATAGCTCAGATAAAAACCTGAAGGCATTTAAAAAAGAATAATCAGTTCTAAGTTTTTCATGACAACCTTGTGAAACTATTAGTGCAGTGATTTGTTAAACTTTGAGCTTAAAAACATATATAACTTGCAATATGCAATCCAAGACTAGAGTTAGATAAATGATGTTTTATAGTGAATACAAAACCTGTATAAATCTTCAGTGAATTTGCTTGTATAGGCTTAAAAATTGCTAAGATACTAATTCAGGCCTTCAGAATTGTGAAGTTTGCAGTAGATTAAAGATCAGAACCTCTCGATGATGTAAAAGAGAAGGGCTGAATGTCAATTGAATGCATCTGCATGTGTGACAACAACCCTGCAAATGGAGTAGAGGGGTGAATTTTTACAGTTTTTCCCAAGTAGGCTCTCAACCTTCTGGTTAAAACACATAGGGAAAAAAAATAATAAAAGAATGTGATATATGTGAAAGCAAGGACATTTTAACTTACATTTCTTAATTGCTTTTATATTCTTAAGGAAGGACAGAAATGCTTGATAACATTAAAAAATGAAATAGCATGAAGAAAACAATTCATTTGAGATCTCGGGATTTAAAACATGTGGATAACCAATACTGACCAATTTTTTAGGGGAGGAATTATAAGTAGACTGAGGTCTGTATGGTAAATCTTATCATGCAAAACCTTAGATGGATGAGTCATAAGCCTCTGAAAATGAGATTTCTAATGGAAACACCAAATCAACTTTTACTATAGTGTCAGGAATATGACATTATAATAAAGTACACTGATGTATCTGTATTTGCCTTTTGCAAACATAATGGAACTGACTTCAGCATAGAAGTTGCCAAGGTATTCCATCCACATCTGCTGTTTTACAGTATAATATAACAATATTCAGGCATATAATGCTAGGTGTTATGTATTTGCACTGGGATGGAAAGAGACCAACAGAATTTTTTAATCACGACTAGAATAGCGAGTCTGCAAGTCGCTGTGTGGAATATGGCATCTACCCTCATTCTCATGGGGACAAGTTGGAAGTCATCAGTGCTTTTTATAGCAAATATTAATGACAACACCAGTAGCGCATACTGGGGCACTGTTTGGCTTGTCTCCTGTCTGACCTAGCACAGGCTCGGAGTGAACCCATCCATCCCGTGCTACTTTATTGCTGGCATTTAGTTTTGAATGTCTGCCACTTCTCTTGGCAGGATTTGGGCTTTTTGTTGTCCCACACTCCCAACCAGGGAGTGCAGTTCAGGAACCTGGATCCAGGACTTGGGTGAATGCATGTGAGCAGCCATGTTGGATCCCACTGATCCAAAACATGGGCAAAGGGCAGGAACTGAAAATGTTTTTGCCCAGTGTACTCTTCTCATCTTCTACTGGCCTGTTCCGCAAGAATTTATAGTGACATCATTCTGTTTGATAGTTTTTGATAATTATTTTTTTTTCTTCTGTCTAATCATTTTATTTGCTGACAGGAGGACTTGGAGCTGTGCCCAGAAGGCACGGTGGGGGCCAATGCTTCATGAGGGCAGGGCACTGAAGAGGGTGAGTGACTTCAGATCAGCTGCTTGGAGAGCTCAAGACCCTTCATCACTGTCTGCAGAAAGAGCAGCCACCCTGCAGTGGAAGTCCCCACTGTTGGCACAGCCAGCAACACTCATGCAAGAGAGGAGGCACCACACATGAAGCAGCTCTCTTGGTGAGAAGTACAGGAATTGCTCTACAGATGCCTTTTCCAGGCAAAGTGTTAGTCAAGAGGGGTCTTCACTGTCTGCTGCGTATTTATCTCCTTGGGGCCAATCCACTGCTGCACCCGCAGGAGACAGCTGAGTATGTCTGTGCTGCTGCTGCTGCAGGATTTAAGTTTTCCACTTTCAGGGATGGGGATGTAACGCTATTATGTCTTTTGTGGCAGAAAATAAGTCATTTTTGTTTGCATGGAAGAAAGGCTTGAGCCAGCCATGTGGTGAAGTATCTTCTGCTTCCTTGTGAGCTGTACCTGACACCAAAATCATGGTAGCCCTTCTTCTGGCAGAGTCTTGTCTCCATCATGTATCTTCCAAACAGGGCTGTCACCCAGCTTGGACCAGGCATTGCAGACGTTGTTCTAATTGGTTCCTGAGACAGACAGCAAGATGGGCAGATCCTAAGCCAAGCCAAGGTTCTACAGTTGAAACAAGCTGAAAAAGTAGGGAGACTTACCAGAGGGAACAATTTTTATCTAGAGCACTAAATACAGTGCAAACCAAATTTGTTAGCAAAAGATGTTGGGATATTGGTCACATTTGTTTTATTTATGAGTCATTTCCATTCACAGAATTCAATTACTGCTTCCTAGGCTCAGTAACTTTTTCCTGCTGCCCTCTCTGTACTTATTCTGGCTGTTCCTTCAGAAACTTAACAAATATCAATAAAATTTCATTCTGTGTTTTCGTTTTCTGTAACCTGTTTTGAGTTTGCTTTGCAGAGAAATGGGGCATTTCTGTTGCCTGTCTGACATGGTACTTTGATACATTAAATCTACAAAAAAATGGGGTAAATAGCTAAGAACATCTGTGATTAGTGGGTCTCATCCCTGGAGAGGGCTGCCTCATTTTGGTCATTACAGCTCTTGTAATCTTGTAAGAAAATCTCAGGATTTGGTCATTTTCACAGTCAGATAACAGAGATGCTCTCATGAGTACTTGTGCCAACTTTGTCACTTGGATAATTTTAAATGGTTTTCATGAAGTACTTTGGGGTATTCTTTGGGGTATTCTAAACTGAGATTCTAAAATTGATAAAGTAATTGCTCTCATTATGAGGATTTTTTTATTCCTGAAGAAGCTAAAACAGCATATTCTATAGACTTCTGTTTTCCAGAATTAATCCTGTCCATGAATGGTACATAGACAATATCAACATCTATGGAACTACTGCAAGTAGCTGCTAAGCAAGAGGAGAATCAAACAGTTCTTCTTTCTTTTGGTCTAGGCAATTTAGTTTTCCATCATAGCTAATAGATCATAAAAACTATAAAACTAAACAACTGTATAAATAGCTTTAAAGGTATGTTAGATTGTAAACCGAATTGTATAGACTTTCTCTTAAAGGAATCCCAACCTTTAGAATGTTGCTGCTCCTTTTTTTTAATTTCAGAAAGCCTTAGAGTAATATAAGTACCTAAATATTTTAAGGTTTTCCAAATGCCCTGGGGCATCCCAGACCTCTGCCAGGAGCTGGCAAATAAAACACAGACCTGACAGAACATGCTCACCCTCCTGGGGAAGCAGCTCTGTGAAATGGCACCAAACACCTACGTTCAAGCACCTGAACTGGCTCCCATGCAGTGTGCTCGTTAGCGTTTGTGTTGTAGATGAGGAGAACATTTTGACCAATGTATACAATTGAGTTTTTAAAGTCAGACAACTAAAGCCATATTATAGAATCATAGAATCATTTCGATTGGAAAAGACCTCTAGGATCATCAAGTTCAACCTTTTTCCAACATCTCCCTGACCCCTAGACCATGTCTCAGAGGACCACATCTACCTGTTTTTTTAACACCTCCAGGGATGGGGGCTCCACCACCTGCCTGGGCAGCTTGTTCCAGTGCCTGACCACACTTTTCTTCCTAAAATCCAATCTAAACCTCCCCTGGATCAACTTGAGGCCATTACCTCTTGTCTTGTCATCAGTTACTTGAGAGAAGAGACCAACACCTGCCTGGCTACAACCTCCTTTTAGGTAGTTGTAGAGAGCAATGAGGTCTCCTCTCCAAGCTAATACACTGCACCTTTGAAAATTGTAGTAGGGGGTCCAAATTTGGAAATAATCTCGTTCCATTCATAACTCCATCTATGTCAATGTTATAAGGGACTTAATCCATTGCCTGTTGATTACAATGCTTGTTGGATTATGTCTCAAAGTGCTTGTGTTTTTTTCAGTGATTTTTGCGATTAACTTAATCTTTGCACAGCAATGATCAGAATGGTACAAAATTCGCATTGGTTAAAATAAAGGCATCTTTTAAAAAAAGGTCAAATATGCCAAAGATCCTTAGCTGGCATGTTTCCTCTTATAAAAAGAAAATCAGAAGAGCTGCCTCGTTGTCCCCTTTTCATTAATATGTGTACTGAGGGAGTTTGCCTTTCAAAGAATTTATTTATACAAACATAAGCATGAAAATGCTACCAGAGAACAAAATGTCAAAAGAAATATTTTCCCAATGCACACAAACATTCAGAGCCATTTCTTGAATTCAGATCCACTTGAGAACCAATAAAAGATATCTGGAAGGCAGTGAATGCAATTACTTCTTAACACACCTTCCTCTGGCTCCAAATGTCAAAGATACATAGAGACAAATGTTTAAATTAAGTGAGAAATATTTTCACTTGTTCTGAAATATTAACTTTTAGACCTTTACTCATTCTCTATTATATTATTATTTTATTTGTTTGGAAGCTCTGGAAAAGATGTTTTTGTGATCAAAACTTTCAGATCTTAGGTAATATATTCTAGGCAGGAGCTGTCACAGTATTAGCCTGAGTATGACAATGTTATTTAACTGGTGATCTGAAGCACGGTATTATTCAACTGCTTTCCTATTAGTGAATTTAATTGTGCCCAGGATCATGAGGCAGTTGAGTAATTCAGACACTGTGATAATGCTGTAGAATAATTTATATTTTATTCTATTTTTATGCCCTCGTGTTGGCCATGTCTGTTCTTTATAGCTGATCGAAGCATGAGATCTTTATTTTGCAGGAACTTTTTGATCTTGAAGACAGAACAGAAACATCCCTTCTCAATATAGAAAAGTAACTCTTTTTTTAATTACTTGAAGAAGAAAAGGTTAGGAATTATGCATAATTTAATAAAACTGAACACATTCTTTTCTTCCATGCAAAGGTAGACATCCTGGGATTACAACCCAGTACAATTGCTATAGTCTTGGAAAATGCTATGTCAGACCTCACCAAGAAGTTTTATCTGTTTGGTTATGGTTTTATGCTAGTCTTTGTCTCACCCTTCTACTTCTATGAGACTGCTCAGAAGCTTTGGTAGATCATGATGAGAAGATCCTCCCAAGAGCTCCACTTGTGTTTCGCATCTGCAGTAACTAGCTCCAGGTCTCAGTAGCAGGTACCTGTTTCCAGCACACTGTGGGTAAATTTCTAAAAATCTGCCACAGCTGTGGGGAGCAAGAATGCTCAGATGCAGAAGCAGCCTGGTTGGTTACTTTTACAATCTTCAGCTGTACATCAGCACAGCTGGAAAAGTGGTGGTGGTAAAAGTGCATACATTAGCAACAAATTAGTCACTTGGCTCTTTGAACTGCCAGGCTTTAAGCTTTTGGTCCACCCTCAGAATCTGGTTTGGCACTGTAAAAAATAGGTAATCCTGACATGGCTCAAAAAATCATCTTGGGATTCTCTGTGATGCTCCTGTATGTGCTTCTTCCCAGGTTTAGCTGGAGCCTGCACTTGGGTGGAGGAGCTCCTGGGGCTGCCACCCCTTTTGCTGCAGCCTGGATGGAGGGAGAGGCTGTAACACTGCATATGGCTTCTGTTCCCACAGCCCCCAGAGCTCCTCAGGAGGGTGAGTCATAAATACAGGCTATATTTATGAGTAAACCAAGGCAAAGGAATGCTTGTCTGATTCTACTGCCTCTAGATTGCTATCTTTTAAAAGTTTTGAGGTTAATTCTTCACAATTTAGGCTTAACAAGAGTCACAATAACTATACTTTTCATTTGATTGCTGTACCACATAATAATGAGGTTTATAATAACTTCTGTGCCCTGTGAATATAACATACAAACATAGTTTCCTTATCTCTATTCCATCATCAGTCCTATCATGCCTTGATAAATTTAGCATGCCTACTCTTGCTAAAATAATGGAATTTCCGCTTCTACTAGTAGAATGAACTTTAGAAAGTGTTTAATCATAGATGTTGTGCTATGAAGGACCTTCAGAACTCAACTAATTTGGAAAGTTGATATTCTGAAGACAAAATAGCACCTTAGTTATTAAAGAAAATTATCTGTACAGGAGGAAAAAAAGCTTTAAGTCTTTTCCTTCCAAATCTCAAGTGGTTAATGCATGACTCTGCATGAATCAGAAGGATTCATTTGATTCCCATACTGACCTCTTCCAGAAAATTTAATTTCTCCATCTCAAACATATTATTTTTCTCTAATACAAAAGAGCACTAACCTGAACCTTATTGTGCCCTTTTACAATTAGTCACCCTTTTGTTGCATTAATCTTTTAAAGTAAATGGAAGGATTAGTGTTTGAACACAATACAAAGCGAAGTCTGAATACAAAATAATTGCGGATGCTCGCTGTATTTTAGTTTGTATTATAGTGGGCTACTGACAAGTTTTTGACTTCATTTAATCTCTGATTTTGGTTTTGATCCCAAGGGTCAAGAATTAAGACAAGTATTCTGTTTATAGACTTAGTAGAGATCAGGGGTATGTTGTAATTACATCTGAGAATAGGAGATAAGCTTTTATCCTTAATAAGGCTGATTATTAAAAGGATGTGTATGGCTAATTCACTAATGATAATTCTAAAATACAAGTGTCTACTTAAAGTGAAAACTGGAATACCATCGGCTCCAGTTCCTTCCAGAAAGGTCCAAAGTAACAGTTCGCTTACATAAAACACTCCAGAGACAAACTGGTGTAGTTGACATCAGAATTTTCTTCATTCTGCTTTTTAAAAAAGTTTTTTTAAAAAAGGATCTAAAGTAGAAAGCTAGAAATTAAGACAGAAAGGCTTTTAAAACTGTAAATGATGGGTCATGTCTCAGTACACATTTGTGAAATGAATTCCAAATTACAACTTTTGTTGGTTAATGCCAAGAAGGAATTCTAAAACGTGGATGATGGCACTAGATTTTTGTTTTTCATCTGCTCTTTTGCAGTTGTGATACTGTTTGGTAGGGAACTATAGATTGCAAGAACTTGTATCTGTGCCTGTTTTAGCTTGACAGTGAATAGTTTTCTATTTCTGGTATAACAAAGCCTTTGAAAATAATATCTGTTTGATTTCAAAGTGTTTTCCTGTTTCACACATTGAGAAAGAGAGTCCTTATTTCACCAGTTCCATTCCCATGATGATTTTAATAGGTGTTAGCGGATAACACCTCAGAGGATGTATAGTGACTTTATTAGAATTTTGAAAATCTGCTATTTATATATGACAGCTTATTTACAAGCTTGCAGTTTTCTGTATATAGTACAATGTAGTAGCTGCAAGAATATAAATTTAAATCAGAAACTGAGCGAAATTCAGTTGAGCTTCCCATGAATATGGTGAGCAGATCTTTTAAGAATTTTAGCAGATCTTCAATCTGATGAAGAGATACCACAAAATTTACTTTGTTTGTTTGAATTCAGCCTCAGCCATTCCCTTATTGATTATTGATTGTAAAATTTGAGTGTAAATTTACTTCATAGGGTTAATTAGGGTTGTGTTTTGTCTGTTAGAGAGGTACCTTTCTGTTCCCTGGAGTGCTGGAAAGAACTTCTACATTCAAACTAATATCAGTAACACAGTTCAAGTTAGAATATGCATTTATACTAAAAGCTATAAGTGTTAGCATATCAGGGGACATACAATGCACTGCTGCTTTAGTGATCAAATAAAGAATTAGGATTGTAGAAAAATAACCAAAAGGATCAGGAGGAATTGATAGGATTAAATTTCTTTATTCAGAGAAATGGAATGATTGTGAATTGTGAACTAATTTGTAAAAGCTGTGTACTGTTTGTGGAAAATTTAAAAGAAACAAAAAGATTGCATTCATCAAATCATTTGTCAAATCTGTTTCCAAAGAATGGATATTGTTTGAAGAAATGAATGAATCCATGAATACAATACAGATATAGAGAAATAAATAGTGTCAAGTTCATCGTTCTAATGAAATGCATTGAATATGTTTCTACAAATTACATTGTTTGACTTAACTATAATAATACAGCAGAATATGGTTGTTATTGATATGTGCAACTGAAAGACAGGGAAAAGATATCAAAGAATAGTTATCTTCTATCTTCACTGAAATGTAAAAAGTACATTTCCTGCCAATCCAATCAGTGATAATGCCTGGCTGCTGAAAATATATTTTTATTTTTTTTTTTAACGTATTAAATATCAACTTAATAGATGAAAGTGAGAGGCAAATTGTAAGAACAATTTGTAGACAATAAGGGGCATTGAGTGTTGCAGTCAGTTGTGAACATCTTAGGACAAAGTTTAATTACTAAAAATACTGTAAATTAAAATGTCACATTGATCAGTCACTAGTAAGAATTAGCAAAGAAGCCATGATCACTTCTGTGTATTGTTCCAAACCCAAAAAAATCTGTAATACATTATTATTTCTGAAAGACTGTCCCAGAGTTCAACCTTGCAGGAATAAACAATCCAAAGAAACATTAACGTGTTTCCAGGAAAAGAGGGAACTTCTCTACTACCTCTGATTTATTTAAATAAACAAATGACCACTGCAAGCATGTTTGAAGCAATCAGCTGTCATGACTGTAACCTCCCAGGGATGAGGGTGAGATCTGTGATCACCAAACTCTCTCACTTAATCACCTAGAGCTGCTCTGTCTCCTTTGGCTAATTGGATTATACTGGTTTCATCTCAGTTGGCTAGGTTATCGCAAAACTCCAGAAGACAGTGCTGGGATAACCATTCTGTTGCCTTTCAAACTCAAGGGAAGTTAATAAAATTAAAAATAAAAATAAAATAAAATGTGTAGTCAAAGACTTTCAAGAGAATTACTATATTTTTGATCCCAAAGGGTAGATTTAGGGCAGATTCCAGCTATCTGGTGTAATGATCCTTAACCCCAGAGGGCTTCAAGAAAAATTGAGATGGAATTTGTTTCTGGAGGTGTGGAATTGCATGCTTGGAAGTGTTAATATCAGTGTAGATGGCAGTAACCTGTGCTGGTGCTCGAATCCTCCTGGTAGAACTCTCAAAGAGGCACCACAAATATATATTCAGTTTTGTCAAGGCGTTTCACAGTGGGTGAATGAAATAAATGCCAGAAGCACTGACCTTCCTGGTGAGATTCCTCCTTTCTCCAGCAGAGGAGTTGCCCCTCCATCCTACCAGACAATATGTAGAATTAGCAAGACACACCTACCCCCTACCCCAAATTACACATTTGCATATAAACTATTATTAAAAGGAGTACTTTGCAATAGCAAATGTTCCCTCACTACAGCCAGAGGTGCTCTAGTAACGAAGCATTTTCTTCTACGTATGTCTAAAGAACATTGTGTGACAAAAGAGAGGGACAAGCTAAAATTTGGACATTAGGGATTTGTCCTGAGTGTTGTCTAAAAAAAGGAAGATTGAGGGATTTGATTCTGTAGCAAAAGCACACTCTCATTTCCTTTGACATATGAGTAACATATTCTGAACTTTCCCCAGTGTTTGTAATCTCTCAGTTAAGGTGAGAGTGATCAAAGAGCCTTTTCTGAGGACTTCTATTCCTGGGTCCATCTATGAAAGGCAATTTGTTAACTTTATAGCTCTACATTTCAAGAACTCATAGGAGTGCCCCAAGAAAGTCTAGGATCTACCCAACCGAACTACACTGATTATATTTGTTCCTTCATTTTACCGTTACTAAAGATGTTTTATCAACATGATAACTTGTAGAATAGAATGGTCAATTGATAAAAATCCACTTTACATGAAATACTAAAGAATTTGCATATAAATAGGTTTTTATATTTAAATGCCCTGTGGGTGAATGTGATCCAAAATCCCTCAGAAATCAAAATCCTGAACTGTCTCATTTAAAGTTTGCCTGCTAAAAATAAGGTGAAGTTGGACAGCTTTTGATTAGCATGACATTCCTTTCTGGAGAGTGCTTACAAGACCAACAAATCACAATTCAATTAAACTGTGCCCTGTATAGTACTTTCAATGTATTCTTGGCGTATTCTTTTTCCGGTGTTCACACTTACCCTGTTTTTTCCTTCATTCATTTGGCAAGACTTTGTATGTAAAGTCCCACGAGAGAGACAAACGAAGAACATTTTAAAAACTTGATTGCAGATCTTGCTGCTTAAGACACAGGCATTACCCATGTCTGCCGTTATGTCAGCTGGCTTTTTAGCAATGAAATAAAGAAGTAACAATTAGGCTCTATTTACATTCCTCTAGTGGCATTGTTTGCTCCCCTATAATTAAAGGATCTGCCAGCTTTTCAATTATGAACTATGTTTAGGGCAGTAAAAACTTAACATGCAAGTCCACACCAGGGCTTTTCAAGCAGTGGAACCCAGTCCATTTTGTGCAGGCGATTAAAGCCAGGGTGCTGCTGCCCAATGCTCCAGCCGCAGCAGGGAAGCACTCGGGCACTGCTGCTCTGTTCTTGCTGCAGATACAACCCATCCATGGCTCAGAGCTGCTACAGCATCCAGCATAGAGCGGTATTGCCCTTGCTCTCCCAAGACCTTATGCCTTCTTAACATCAACCATCTCTCCTATAGCTTGTATCTTTCCATGTTAAATTGCAAGTTCTTCACTATATTGACTGCACCTTGAGTAGCGTGTCTAGTTTTGGGCACCACAGTATAAGAAGGACATTGAGGTGCTGGAGCGGGTGCAGAGAAGGGTGATGAAGCTGGTGGGGGGTCTGGAAAACTTGTCATATGAGGAGCAGCTGAGGGAACTGGGATTGTTTAGCTTGGAGAAGAGGAGACTGAGAGGAGACCTCATTGCTCTCTACAATTACCTAAAAGGAGGTTGTAGTGAGGCTGGTGTTGGTCTCTTCTCTCAAGTAACTAATGACAGGACAAAAGTAATGGCCTCAAGTTGCGCCAGGGAAGATTTAGATTGGATTTTAGGAAGAAAAACGTGGTCAGGCACTGGAACAAGCTGCCCAGGCAGGTGGTGGAGTCCCCATCCCTGGAGGTGTTAAAAAACAAGTAGATGTGGTGCTTCGGGACATGGTCTAGTGATCAGGGAGATGTTGGGATGAAGGTTGGACTTGATGATCCTAGAGGTCTTTTCCAACCTAAATGATTCTATGATTCTATATTTTTGCAAGGTGTGTACATATATTCACATGTGCACCCTGAATTATATAAGCTTTAGTGTAGTCTCCTTAAAGAGTGATCTTTGCAGCGCCTGCCCTTGGGTCAGATAAAGTGGAAAATGATGTGAGAGCAGGTAGTGGGGGCTTGTTAGCATCTGTGGCAGGCGTCTGACAAAGAAGAACCAGGGACAAACATCTCCTTGAGTATTTGTTTGTCTATGGGAGGAAAGCTGGCAGAAAAGTTGAAGTAATGTATATTCATTTGCAAATTAATGAATTACATACAATTATTTTTCGTTCAACTCCATTAGGCCGTTGGGTACTGGGGTCTGTGATGCACCCCACACGGACGCCTTTAAATGGATGCAAAGTATGACATACATCTTTAATCTCTGAGCCTATATTAATGCTTTTTTTTTTCCACTAGGTATGTGCTGTGTATACTGGGAGCACTCAAGCTTTGATTAAACTAAATGCAATCCCTGAGTCTTTCTAATGAACTGTAAAAACTCACTCTAATTTACATTCGAACATCACTATGCTCTCCATACTGTAATTATATTAGTAATGATCTATCTGAAGGCTTCTTAAGTTTTATAGGACTTTTACTTGTAATTATAAAAATATGGAAAAGAGATAAGGGAGAGAAAATAAGGGGGTAAGAAAGGATGGAAAGAAAAAAGAAGAAAGCTAGGAGAGGAGAACAGAAATCTGGAAGGACAGCAAGAGCAGAAGGAACTGTAATAGCAAGGTAAAGCGTTGTCAAAATCACTTTCTTGCATAAATAAATTAAAACACCAGAAGAAAAAACAAAAATCTTACTGTTTTATGAAAGTAGTAGCCTTTCCCTTTAAAGTCCAGGTCATTAGAGAATAAATATATTTAGTGGTTTTAATTCCTATTGTGTGAGCAGTAAGAGAGCTACCATTTAGAATCTACAAGGAGTTAAACTCTAGCTGGCTATGAAACTACCTCAATTTTAAGTCAAGCTCCTGGGATAGGTTTAAAATGCTAATCTTTTTTTTTTTTTTCCATCTCTGCTTTTGATGAACAATTTCTCATGCTCATTTCAATGAGAAATAATGTCAAAGTGTTCAGAAAACAAGCGTTTCAATCCTAAGCATATCCCCCGAGATAACACTGATATAAAAGTAATTTTTTATGCAGTTAGGATTTGAATTGCAACTCTTTGTGGTTTTTAAATCAAAAGTTGAAAACACATGGTAATAGTTATTATGGTATCTTGGCAGGTTAATGTAGTATGTCATATCATATTTGTGTCCTGTGGTATGACATACAATACACACTGAATTTCATTGTTATTTAAAAGTGTTCTGGTGCTTTATGTTGTGCGTTACATAGCAGAAATGGGAGTTAGACATTAGCAAGATTGCATATGAGTATATAAATATGAGTTTTTTTCTGGCTTGTTGTAAAGTAATATAAAAATTCAAAGACATTATTATTTTCTTTGGTTTGGGTTTTTTTCTCTATACAATGTTCTCTCTCTTTCTTTTCTTAATGTTTATTTAAACACACACAGAGATAGATTAGGCTGTATTTTGAAATGGATTTCCTTTTTCTGCAGCTCCCTCCATCTCTTTCTTGGGTGGGTGTTGGAAAATTCTGGTTTTGAATTAAAATTTGGGGTTTGTTTCCCTGTAAACATGACATGAGTAGTGGGGAAAGAAAAAAGAATTGGTAAAAAGAAAAATGATTATCTTCTTTTGATAACATTTTTTTTTCTGAGGGATTATACAAACCTTTCATTATCATTGATATTATTTTGCTCCCAGCGATTTGCCCTGTCGTCTTAATTCCTGTTACCAGTTACTAAGAGACAAAGCAGCTCTTGAGGATCAACATAGCGTACTTTCTCAAATTATTAGTCTTATTTCCTTCTTTATTGCATTTTCATTCTCCTAAACCTTGTCAGTGGAAAGGGTTATTATTGTTGTGACAGTAAGATGAGCTAAGGAAAAATACTCGAAGTCGCAGCGAGGATTTAGGGGGAGGTTGTCACGGTCAAAGGGAATGACAAGGGAAATGAACATAGTTACAGAGTGTTGGATGGATGGGTAGATGAACATAAGAAATGGGAAGACTACATAAATAATTAACAACAATAACTTGTGTAAATAATGTGTGACTGAAATATAAGACGTGTCTCTACCCTCAGGCACTTACAAGCTTTTAGACACAGGACAGCAAATAATGGGAAATAACTTGCTGTTCAGGGAGAGTTATTATCACCATGTGATGTCTAATGAGAGGCTGGCATGTTAAAGATACCCTGGTATGTTTTTAGCTGTATTTAAAAAATAAGAACGGAATAAAATGTGAGAAAATGCACAGGAAAAGATAGGAGGCAGACGGCAATGTTGAAAGGCCAACCATAAGTGTGTGCAGGAAAGAGGGATTCAGTATGAGCCAAGGAAAGTACTTCCAGCATAGGGGCTGATGTCAGCTAAGATTACCCAAGAAATTTCTTCAATTTAGGAATATTTTGGATTGTGGGAAGAAGAAATGAGATGTAACAAAACTGCATGTAGAATGTAGGAGAAAATTACTTACTTTATGTTGTGGATAGAAAAGAAAATAAAACAAGAGCTCGCTGAAATATTGATATAGCAAAAGTTCTGGAAGAAGGTGTTTGCAGCAAAGAAACAGATGAACTTCAGCTGAAGAAGAATGGTTATGTAAAGTGAGAGACAGCCAAGAGGGGACAACAGCAGCATTAGTAATTAGGAGTGATTTTGGAAACAGTGGCCCTTATTCGAGTCTCTGTCATCCACGCAAGTTCAGGGTATCTTCACTGATGCAGGGAAGGAAGCAGTGAGATAAAATAAACATGGCGCAGATAAAGAAATTTGATTCAAAATATTTGGACTATGCTATTTCTATGAATAATGAAGTGAAAAAAAGAGAAGGAGCAATCATTCTCTTATGTTCTGAGTATACATTTCAGTTTCAAGTCTAGTTAAACAAGATACTGAAGTTATATTTAAATAGAATTTTTCATAATATTTTATAATACGATTTTCAATGTTAATTTAACTTACTGTTGGGAATTTACCTGTTAAAACTGAGGTACATAGAAGACTAAAGCAGTGAGGCTGTCTTCAAGTCTTCTGAAGTAATTTACAGCTGTCTCTGAAATTGGCTTCATTTCTTTAAGATGACAGAGTGTCCTCTTTATAACTGTTATCATACATCATTATGTAAATTCACAATGCCATATAGAAGGATAAATGAGAACATGCACTTTCATTTAGGCCAAAATAAATACTAGTTATTGGCAAATGCTAGGGGATGAACAAAATGGATTTTGTGCAGCCCTGATCTCACCTCTCTGGGAATAAAGAAAAAAATGAGACTACTCGTCTAAACAGTTAATAAATAATTTAAAAGCAGAGTAGCAAGAACATTATCCTAAAATCCACATACAAATAGAAATCAAATTTGTGTACAAATACAGATTAACTTTTGAGGCACCCATATTTCATGAACAAATACCAGTATTTGTTTATACTGACATGTAGCGATTTGTAGTTTGACTTATAGGAGCAGCAAAATAATTTGAATTGGCAGCAACACATTCTGCCTTCAGCTTGGGTGGATTTAGTAAAGCCTCAAAGTTGAGTTATGATCGTCTTGAGATCTTAAAGGCATTGCTTAAGAGTCCAAGAACAGACATAGACACAACACACTACTTAGAGGGCCCAGAATATCTCAATGGAAAGTAAATCAATGCATTAAGTTCTTTTTTAGTTGAATTCTTAGTAGGCAAGGGAAAGTTTAGATGTGTTATTGAAGTAAGCAGAGGTCAACGGCAGCTTGAGAAAGAATAACCAAGTCTTCTAGATCCTTATATTTCAAGGGTCAATGAATCAACTTGGGGTAAATTTTGAGGTTAGTTACTGTGTAAAAACAGTAAAGGAATGTTGCTAATATTTTGGTATCAAGCTTCGTATTCCTTATTGCACGGAATTTCCTACCAGAGCCATATTTCCAAAATAATAAGATGAAATCAACTTCTCTGTCAGCTAGTCTGTCAACCAGTTCGATTCTCTTTTGTATTTTTTTTACTTGCTCTGTCATATTCAGCTAAATTCAACAGAGATCTCAAAGATGTGCAGTTCCTTCAGTTTCCATGTGAAATAATAGGTACATAGAAGTGATGTTCTTGGGTTAAGTACTTATGTAACAGTCACATAAGTATAATGAAATGTATAATTTTTGGTAGTGCTGCATATTCAAAGTGGTGCTCTAAGTATGACTGGCATGGCTGTCAGTTAATTGAAGATACTTAAGTCACTATTGAGATCCTAACAATCACAATAAACAATAATTTTACATTTTCTTTCCTTTGCATGTTCTACCATTTATTTCTGTTAATGGTGGCTGCCTGTGTATTTAAAACTGAGGTTTTTCACGTTCAGTAATGGGGAACCTCAGGCATTCTCCTTTCCTTTATTCTGAAACTGAGCTAACAAAAATCTTCTTTACTTTTCGGTCCTTAGGCAGGTATCTTTATGTCAAAATGTGAGCCTGGCCTCGCAGTGAAACCAGAAAGACTTATTCCCCAGTAAGCTACAATACCATTGAGACTGGCACTGTGTTTTAACTGCTGGTGGGGCAAATGGATCCTAGTGTGGGTTTTATGCTTGCATTTGTTGGTTTATGGATTTGTTCTGGAGCAAAGCCACTTGTACTGTAAGTCAAATTATCAGTCCAATGGAGAGCACTAAATAGCTCTGAGAGATCAGGTTTGAATAAGATTCTCATATAATCTAGATATAATAGTCTAGCTGGAACATATTTTGCAGGGATCCTGCCTTTGAGGTTTGATTTTGTAGATTGAAGCTAACTCTGAGTATAGTGAAGTCGATGTATAATAAACAGTGTAATATTTGTGTAAATTAGTTCTTGCTAGATACATTTTCA
>VYZX01011070.1:2874-13228 GCA_013401335.1 Brachypteracias leptosomus | reverse complement strand
TGTGATTCCGTGATTCCATGAAAGTTGACAAGGTCAAATAGTTCACCTGTTTGTTTTTTTTTTTATAGGAAAAAAAAAATCATAGGAGTACAGACTTGGAATGAACCTCCTACACCATTATATCCTGTTTCCTGCTGCCTCTTTTAATCACATCACTTCATCTCTTTCTTCAGTTGATTGTGCTCTATCTTGAATCTCAGGCCTCTTGCAGCCCCTGTTCCTACAGGGAAGCACCTCCAGAGCCTGATTCTTCCACTGCTTATAAACCTATTAATTTGCAGATGATGTATAGTGCTAGCCTGTTTATATTACTTACTTCTGCTTTCTGCCTTGTCTTCTGCCTTGTAGAGTTCTGATTCCCTGAGGTACTTTGAGGGAGCAATCAATCTCTCTTTCACTTGGCTAAATGATCTGAGCCGTAGTTCCTTTTTTATCTATCTTCAGCAAAATCACTTCCAAATAAAAAATGTCCAAGCAACTCTGCTCCATGTCCCTTGGGGATTTGTACTTGGGAAGGAAAGCCATCTTTCTAGAAAAAGGGCATGCCACAGGGTGACATTTTCACTTGCCTTTCCATGGAAGGAGTGTCGATCACCTGAAAATGTCATGAAAATGAGTGCTTGCAAGAGTGCAGAAGAGCCAGGGTGCAGGTCCATCCCACATGTTTCTCACTACTCTTTGTATCCTTTTTCTTCTGTGGCTCAATCCTCATTTTGACTCTTTCGCCTCATTACCTACCTAGAAGCGTCCTCTGAATTTGGGGCAACTGTGAAGATGGCTCCATGCATCAGTCAATATTCCCATAGAGAATCTCATCATCTACACCAAGTCAGGTCTCTCTGCCTGAAGCCCCAAGAGAAGCCTCTCTGCTTCTCCCAGTATAAAGGTTTATGTGATGCCTTTTTTTTGCACAAGGTTGTGAAATGATCAGGTTTTTCCCTGCACCTTCTTCATCTGCACACAAATCAGTAGGAGCCTTTGCAGGCTTTAGCATTGGTTAGCCTAGCACAGAGCAGTAGTGCTGTAAGAAGAACTCTTCAGCTGCAGGTTTTAACCTTGTATTTTTCAACACGCAGAGAGAATATGTGTCTGGATTTAATGTTCATCATAAGGACATGACAGCCAAAGCTTCCTTCTCCAAGAAAAATACAATTATGACTTATTTTAGAATGCTCTTTTAATGGGTTGTCACAGATATGATCGAACCATAGGAAGTTGTTAAAAATACGTGTCACTGGAGACACTTCAACCTACACCATGTTTTCAACAATTCACATTCTAACTGCAAAGTAACCTTTGCAATTCTCATTATTAGCTGCCCATATTGGAACAAGTTTATTTTACATGCTTATCTGGCAGTCTTTAGGTTTGTGTTTCACTTCTCTAGCAATTAAATCTTTCTTTTTTCTTGGGTTTTTGGTGTGGGGTTTTTTTCAAAGCAGGTACAACGCAACCGCTAGTGAAAAAAAAAAAAAAGAAAGATCCACTTACTCATAGGTGATAAAAATTCACAGTAAAGCCACAGATGTAGCAAAGTGAGAATTACTGAAGCAGCAGGAACAGAAGATAAAAGAGGAGTACATACAATGAAATGTAGTAATTGACTAGAAGTCACTGAAAAATACCAGATGGATGTCACTATTCCACATAGCTCTAATATGCCTGTAGACTTAATTGAGCTTCACTTGAGCTTTGCTTTTACTATTTTCCTGAGTGTAATTGAGGTTTATTGATACGTTATTATGAGCCAGTTTATATGTGACCATAAAAAAAAATATAGTTTGAGGCCCCTGTATGAGCAGGAACACTGTACTATTCTGCTTAGCTGAAGACGGTCGCATTAATGACTGCAGTAAGATAAATTCCTGTTTCCTCCCTTAGACCTTTGCAGAGCATATGAACAGTAAATGCTTCACGCAGCATTTAAATTGCAGGAGTATTTTAAGTGAGGGATTGCTGCTTAAAAAGATCAGGCATACAATTTCAGATACTGCCAAAAGAAGCTTATATGGGATTTTGATTCTGGTTTTGTGTATAAAGAAAACAAATCTACATATTATAATGACTTGCCAGAGCCAGTTTGGAGCTCTGCTTAGTTATCAAGAATTTGTTTTTCTATTTATTTTAGCACTAAGGTCAGGGGAGGAAGGAAATATTTGAATTCTGCTCTTCTTTATCTCCTTCCACCTGGCAGGGTTTGAAATAAAAGGAAGTGAGGGAAAGCTAGCACTCTCTCTTCTGAGTTAGAAGGTCCCAATGTGGCTGGTGAGATGGTGCCTCAGTGGGCAGGAATTTGCTATTAGTATGATTAGCTGATGCCTGACTCAAAAGTTTCTTTCTTCCTGGCAAAGGATTAGAGCATCACGCATGGGAAGAAAATACACCTCATGTGAGAGACCCACTGTGGCTGGATTTTCACAATGGACTGAAGCATGGTTTTTTGGGTAGGCAAAACCAACTCTTACATATGCACATTTTGCAATCCTCCACCACAGGATGGGATGCACCATTTTGCCTCATCTCTCCCAAAAGCATTTGGGAGAGTGGACCACCTAAGCAAGGGATTTGCACAGACCTGACCTCTGGGCAGGGAGGCAGCTAAGCCTTCCCAACTAAGGGAAGTTGAACAGACCCTAACATGGCACCACCAAAATACCAAAATGTGAGGAGGTCCCAGGCACTGGTCACTGGCTGAGCCAGCAGCTCAGTCTAAGCTCAAGACAGAGTAAACACAGCTTCTGCAAATACACAGGTGTGTCAGCACAGGTGTGAGGACAGGCGTGAGGCAATGAGAAGAAATCAGCTCAGACAGTCTGAATGCTGGGATGCCATATTGGTCAGACCTGACTGGCTGGTCAGAGATGAGCCTCTTCCCCTGTTTGGTAGGGTCAGCTGTGAGCCATGTCCTCAAGGTCAGCTTGTCCACTGGGACAGCTTCCCTAGGAACACTCTTTCCTCCTCATCCTCCTCACCATCATCCATTTGTCTCTTCCATGTTGCATTTCCATCTTCTCCACCTGTGGCCTTTTGCACAAGCATTGCAATGCCAGCTCAGAGGGACAAAAAGTGAATTCTCAGGGTGCCAGCACTCCAGGCCACACTACATTGCCCTGCAGCAGAGCAGTTGTCCCACAGCCAGCTGGGAAACTGGGGCACAGGCAGGAGTTGGCACCAGCAGGCTTGCACAGGAGTCAGTGGGCAGGGGGCAGGGCAGAAGGTCTCAGGCATCTATGGGCCAAGGTCTGGGGAGCAGCACTGCAGCATCAGCACTGGCAGACATGCCAGCAAACCCTGCCACAGCTACAGATGCCTGTCTCCTCCTGTCCATGGTTATTTCCTCTAAATCACTGAATTGACATCACTTACTAGCTCTTCCTTCCTGACACAGAGACTTGCACACATGCCCTTTCTCCACACAGCTTTTGCCCAAAGACCAGAAGGGAGGCGCTTCCCACACTCTTGTAACCTACTTCAAACATCTCTTCTTAACACATTCATTTAAACTATGTTTTGACTGTAAGACATTGTATCGGCCATTTTACTCACGCAGGAAAGAAGGCACAATTGCTTCAGTTCAGCTCTCATGTATTGATTTTCTTTTACCCTCATAAAGACTCTGCCTCCATTTGAACCCTGGTAGAGAAGGCGGGAGAGCCAAGCAGCACAACCCTGCTCCATGGTGTGTGCTATGAGTTCAAAATCCCACATGCCCTTCTTTTCCATCCCCCCTGCCAGGGCACCTGCATTTCCGACCATTACCAGCCTGTTCAGTTTATCTTTCCCCTTCTCCAAACCCTGTCAGAAGAGTCACTTTGAAATACATCAAAACCTGTGCTGATCATTGACTTGACTTCTCCAACAAGCTCCTAACACATCACTGACCAAATCAGGGTGCACCATGTCTGCGGCCACTGACATTGGGTCACTAATTTAAATTTTACCCTTATTGTGGAGAAGATGATGTGCCCTGTGTGATGTATACTTTAATAATCTTTCTGGAAAAAAAAAAATAATTAAAATGTATTATTTCCTCCCTTTAAAAACATATTTAATGAGCATTAGATTATAGCCAGTAAGAGTATGATAATTCAAAACTTAGTTGTTTTTAGGAATTAAATTGTGGGAGGCTATCACATATACTTGCCCTAACACCTATTTGAATAAAGTTTTATTTATACAATATAAAATAATTGTACTGTACTAAGACATACATAATTTTAATTTATGTAAATGAGATCTTTATAAGAAGAATGTGTTGTTCTAGCTATTGCATTGTCCAGGATATGCATGTTGCCACTGGATACTCTTCATGGTACAAAAGCATCACAGTATATGGACTTTGTTTTCACTACAGATATTTTTGTAAAGAATATGAACAGAAATGTCATTATACAAAATGATAAAAAGGATCTTACAAGTACATATTTTTAAGTAAGCATTTTCAAAATATTTTTAGAAAATAAAAAATAGATTTTGCTGAAAAATGTGATTTTAAAAGTTCAGTTGACTGAAATGAAAAATACTGTTTCTGCTTGGACGTCTTACCTCATTTCTAGAAAATGAAATCTGGGTAATTTTCTAAACAATTTGCATTTGAAATATATAAAGCCAAATATTTATCTTAACAAAAAAGGAAAACCAGTGTTTATATTATTCAAATCTTACTTTGTGAGATGTTCTTTAGGAATATTTCTTGGTGACAGTGAAGCAACCTTGTCAAGTAGTTTGATGATCTAAAATATACGCTATAGCTTTAGAGAAGACGCTCCTACTTGCAGGAAAACTGTAGCATAAATCACCTTTGCTCTCTACAATTTTCACATTCAACAAAATGTCCACAGTATGATTTTCCCCTGAACAAGCATTGGCCTTGTCTTTTGATCTCTATCATCTTCTTCTCACACATAGACAACTATTTTCTTACTGTTCCTCTAGCTTCAGTTTGCTGTTCAACAGGACACACATTGCCTACATATTTGAGAATGCACCATTTGCTTTCCTGGAGTAAATTAAAAGCTGTCACAGGAACACATAACAAATAGATTAAATGCATAGTTCAACATTGGGAGATGAAACTTTAAACACCAGCAAACTGTCACCTTGACATTTGCTTGCATTCATCTAGAAGCCAATTTAAATATCTTTGACAGTTTGCTTCAGTATAATGCCACTGCCTTTGTTCAGAAGGATACAATCCAAAATACCTCTAGAAAGACAGCAGAATAAAAAAATTTCAACTAATATGCAGCCCCATTGCAAATATGAAATTATAGTCAGTAGAAACCCAAAAGAGTAAAGAAGTAGTTCTAATAACCCTAGCACAATAACTCCATGGAAGGGATAAGAGCTGAACTGAAGCAACATGAATATGTCAGATGTTTACTGTCACATTGCAGACCATGGGAAATAAACGTATCTTTAGTCATTTTTCTTGATCCTCACATATATAAGAGTTCCTATGTACTCACACACAACCACACAGTGCCTGGTAAACTGCAGATAGGGCATTTGGCACCAGTATTAATCATTCCCCAATGATGGTCCCGGCTGCACCAGGTATTTGCTCATTAGCATGCCACCCTAATGCCAAAGGACAGATGAGATAAAAACAGACACATGAGAAGAGATAAAAGAAGGTGAATGAGGGGAAATGCCTTTTAACTGTCTGTCTGTCTTCTCTCTGAGGATCTCCCTCCCAAACTACCTCAAGTCAAGTAGCTGACATATGGGTTGTAGTGCTGGTAAAGATGCAGTACATCTGTCTCAAGTGCAGTTATTTGGTACTTATTACTTCTTCTTTGCCTTCCACAATGGTCATGAGAAGCCAGATTATTTCAAGTATCTTGACAATTACAGCAGAATGTGCTTCGCTGCTAATAATCATTTTTCCAAGTTCTGTATTTTATTCAGAGACATTTCTCTCAATTTTAATAGCATCACATTTTCAGAAATGAATATAATTATCTTTTTCTTGGCTCAAGTAAAACAAGCAAAATTGTTCTCTCATCGATCAAAAAGAAGTCAGTGAAAAGAAGGCTGATTACAATGCACACATGGTAACATCTAATCTAATATTCCACTTTATGAGGGAGAGAAGTAGCAGGCATGAAGTTTATATCATAATCATATCAAATAAATACTTTCCTACTGTTTTGTCTGTAGTGCTGCAGCTCAATTGGGATGACAGATCCAGTATTTATGAAGTCTGACAGAGGAGAAAAGCTCAAGGGGTTTTGATATATGCTGGCACAAATATGTCCTTTTTATTTTGTTTTGCTGCTTGGATCAGACAGAAATTTATCACTCTGATTAGTAAGTATTTATGTCAGTGCATTCATAATGCTATAAATCATTTCTCTTCCCACTTTACTGGTTTCACAGCTTTGAGATTTGTAGGGAAACAGTGGAAAGCCAGAGGATACCAGTATTTCATAGCAGAAATGATTTTCATCAAGACCTGTAGGCAAAAAACTTGCAAGCTAGTAACCACCATTTAAACAGGTTTGGAGCTCACTTAGGGAAGGTAAGGGACCTTTCTTTCCAATTGTAATCATAAATAGCTCACAACACAGTAACACGATTTTGCCTACATGCCTCACTGTGTGGCTGCTTCTTTGTGGAACTATTTCTAGGCAATTTTGGGTCTCTATGTAGTAAAAGATCGCTTCAAAGTGCTCATTGCTCACAAAAATGTTTAGTCCCCATCCTGAGCACAATCAAATCTTCCAATAACTGTCAGCAGAATGCCACTGCTTGGGAGATATTTACAGTGAGATCATTCCATTCGCCTGATGTATGGTGTCATAAACAATCCATCTGTAAAATACATCATTAGAGCATCAATCTTTATAATTATATACAGCAGATGTAGAGCAATGGAATAATGATGCTTTCCAGCTCAGGATATACCAGTTGTCCCCCCCTTGGTTTTAAATCTACTGTTAGCAATGCAGAGGCCCCTTATTTTACACCTCACTGCAATTTTGATCTGCCCAGTATTTCAACACTGATCAGATCATGTTACTGGTATAGTACTTCTGCTAAGAAACCTTTCCCTTGGCCTACAATTGACTAACAGCTTTGCAGACTAGAGATGAACTGAGGAATAGATATATGGTTTGTAATGCTGGCTGCAAAGTGGTCTTTCACTCATGCAGAATAAGTAATTCTGTGAGCATCAGACGTGATAAAGCCTCTGTTTCTTGACATTTGTGTCCTCTGATACTACTTTTGTTTGCCAAATTACACAACAATTTTCCATTAACACCACAAATACATGCAATGTCTTCCCACAGAATATATTGGCAGTGATCCTTGGGTTGGCACAATCAGCGATGCCAATAAGCCAGAGGGATCAGACAAAAGCCAGGGGTGAATTTGCAAGTGTTCATACTCCCATTTCTCATCTACCCAACTGTCTGTTTTTATAAAACTGGTAAAAACGTAATTACTTTTGAGACCTCTGCCTCTCTGTCAAAACTGGCTGGAAGCAGCTACTGAGTTCAAGAGTTATTAAGAGTGAGGAGAAAGACCCACGGACTGAAGAAGGGATCATCCCAGGCTTGTTTCCATGGGAAATCAAGATACAAATGTTCAGGAAAAAAGTGGGTTTAGTACAATCTGCAGCCTGCATGAGAAGAGCTGGGAGTAAGCCAGCCTCCCTCCAACAGGAAAAGCTGTCAAGACTGCTAAGGAAAGGAATAGCATAGGGGAAATGCCCAGGGTCAGCCAGGAGAAGGAGAACCTCTGGAGTTCCCAAAACAGGATCAGCTATTTGCAGCTGAACTCTGCTAGGCTCCCAGACTAATAAAACTCTTCACAGCAGTTGCTGGCAAAGCAGGAAAGGACTCCAAAACCTTCTGGCTCGGCTTGGCCACCAGCAGCAGAAGCCCTGGAAATCAGCTATTCTCAGCAATGTGCTCTCCATCCTGAAGGGGAAATGGGAAAGGGCTCCTACACCATTCACCTCTTGCTCAGAGATCCCCAAGCACTCAGTAGGCTTACCATTGATCTTCAAAATGACTTTTCCCTGAGTAGCTTTGCAGATATTCTCCACAGGGAACAGACAGATGCCTCCTCATAGGCAGGTTTCTCTTCATGTGCACTTTGTAGCCTCCAAGAAAGTGTAAGCTCTAAACAAAGCTTTTTCCTCTCTTAGGGGTCTTAAGAGACATCTCTCCCGAGTGTTGCCTCAGGTATTCAGTAAGATGAGAATTTATATTAAAGATTTCTTTTAGAGAAAACTCAGGAACTTTACTAATTTTGAGATTTCCAGGCTTCATACTGGGTTGGGTTCAATCACAGACAGTTTACATAGACCTTGCTTTTTTAGAAAGTAAAACTAAAAATGTAGAACCCTCCTCTGATTTAGATAGTTTTATAGCAACTCTCCTGATGCTTCCTCCTAAAAGCCTGACGAATTATCTGATTCCAGACTAAGCCTGTACAACTTTGAATGCACACCTTGTCTGACTTTTTGTTTATAATGGCTTGGGGTTTAATTTGATATTTTAGGGAAAGATTTTGCTAGGAAAAAAAACCAAAAATGTATTTCCATGCCTGACTTCATTTCAAAATTAATAATACCTGCATTAACAAAGACTGTGGAATATCTTTGTAGAATGATTCGAGTTTGAATCTGCTATTTTTCTCCTAATTAAAAACATTAATCCAAAAAGATTATTATGGACAGTAAATCTTTTCTACCTAAATATGTATGTTTGATAATGAATTGCCTGTTACCTGAAAATCTACCCTGTGCTGTTTTGTTTTCTGGCTCCGTACAATAGCCTGAATACTGCATCCACTTTTTCTAATTAATTGTCTGTACAGAATGCATTTCCCCCTGGTCTTTTTGAAGTGCCTCTGTCAACTTTGTCCCTTCTGCCTGGATAGAGCCTTTGAAGAGGTTGTGCATTGCCCTCTAAGTGTGTTCATTACACAGCAAGGGGAATTGCAGGCAAGCCTGGATTGAAAACAGCATATTTTGGAATCACACATGTCACAACACCAGCCAGAAGTAAAGTAGGGGAAATGTAGTACAGCCTGCAGGTTGTCAGTGTTTATGCATTCATTCCACTGATGGCACAACTTCTTGGTTGTCTGCTGTTGAATACTCTTTCATCTTTTTCTCTCCTGCCTAGTGACGTGTTCTAAGAGACTTAATCAGTTCTGTCCAGATGGATGCTAATGAAGGAGATGTTATACAAAACACTATTATAAATTCTTATTCACATCTCATTTTCTTTTGTCTCACTCTATTTTTAGAGCTGATTTCTGGAGGTGCAATTACAATCCCAACATTTATCAAGCAGGCAACATCTGAAGGTGTTATTTCATGTCCACCCACTCCAAGTTTTATCTGCCAACAGTTAATGAACAAACCTTACACGTTTTATTCATCTATCCCATAATAATATTGACCTTGTGTGACATTTATACAACACACAATACCACTTTATGTTTTTAGATATGTGGTAAAGATGTCTTTTTATCTACATATTAGGGCAGCCATTTTTTACAGAGATTATTTGAACACACACATGGGCAGCAACAGCACATAAATATTCAGAATAGCAACTGGAAAATATTTCAGGTTCCAATTTCAGGAAATGTTAGGAAGGAACAAGGGGTTCTGTGAGATGTTAATAAAGTCTGATTACTGTCAAACTTGAATATTGTAGATGACTGACTTTGGTCCCTACAAAGGTGCAAGCAGCAGTGGAACTATTGTCAGAATCGGGACATTTATAGTTCAGCTTTCCTGTTGAATCTCTATGGTGTCAATAAAGGACAATGTCACACCGTCAGGGCCTCAACAGGACTTCTCTCACCAGCACCCATCCTCATGAGGTTCTAAGAAATGCAATGACCTTTGGGATGTCTATTCTTTTGTGAAGTGACAGAAGCTATTAGAGATGCCCAGAAATAATTGATAGGGAAAACAGACAACTGGAGAGGCTCACACACAAAGATTTGACAGCTCGGCACAAAACTGTGAAACTGAGGCAAAGTGTAACTAGTGACACCAGGTCACTCTGGGCATGCTTCCAAATGGCATATTTGTGTTTCTTTACTAAACACAACTGTTTAAACTTTGGGTTTACTTTTGATTCAAAAGATGACATTTTATATAAAAGAAGGCTTGCTCCTCTCATGCTGGGACAACTTTTCACTGCTGACTTAGAAGTAGATATACCTCTCAAGAAAAGCAAAACCATGTATTTTCTGATGCACTAACTGCTGGGATCAGGGGGAGAGGAAGGAAGAGGGCTGGGGCTGATGACTGCAGTGCTCCTGTGACTGTAAGAAGAAAAGTCATGGTTGTTTTTGAGAAAAACAGCCTCTGATATTC
>VYZX01011069.1:1187-12234 GCA_013401335.1 Brachypteracias leptosomus | reverse complement strand
GCTCAGACAGACCCACTGCACTCAACATTTCATCCAGAAACTGCTGATACTAAGCTGTGTGTGTAATACTTGTAATTGAGTGCTGAGTGGTATCTACCCCGTGTCCAGGCTGGGGAAGATGCTATGCTGGATGAGGGATAAGCTGGTTCAAGAATCTTCAGCTGGCATGAAGGCAAGAGTGTGCCAGGCAGCCGTTTAAGTTATTTTGCTCCTATGTGACTCTGGCTCCTGATAACCTTAACAGAAACCAGTGCACAGCAGGGGATAGGAGCCGCTATTTGTTGTGTTATTGATTATATGATTAGTGTTGTCTCTGTGAAGGCAACAGCTTCTGTTTCTTGCAAGGATAGGACTTCTGGCTTCACGCAGAGCCTCCTCGTAGGTGCAAAGGCGGGGTTCTTGCCCTGTGCAAGCTCATTACTGTTGTGGGAGTCTCTGCCTGTCTTAAAGGAAGACAGTTTCAGTGGAAGCCCAGAGCTATTGTTTCACATGGAGGCAAGAATATAAAGATCATATGGGAGGGAATAGGAGAAGCAGTTGTTCCTGTACATACAGGAAATAAGAGGGAAGCAGGAGATCCTTCACAGAACATGGATGACTTCATAAAGTCTTTCCACTTACATGTGATGCAACATCCCAACTTATGAGGCTTAGTGACACTTTCCCTCCGCCTGCCCTATGCCTGTCAAACACTATGTTCAAGGATACTTTTGACTTTTTTTAATTTTATTTTTTTAAGGACCTTCACCAGAGGTAAAGGGTGATAGCTGTTAAGCAGAAGCTTTGTGGTGCCCTTGTAAGAAGGTTAGTCTGTGCTGAGCCTATGCAAGCTCTGTGCAGTGCTTTGATTTCATTTTGACACTGGCTTTGAAATCATTGGAAATTACTCAGGGGAAAGAATGGATTTTGGTGATCTTGTCTCTCTCTACCAGCTAATGTATCCTGTTCAAGCTAGGGAAGGCTGTTGCACAAGTACAGTTACTGCAAGGGAGGTAGACCAGAGGCATTTCATGTTGAAGCTGGAGGACTTTCATTCAGCCTAAGCAACGAGCGCTCAAGACATGCCAGTGAGTCTGGGTGTTTTGAGAATAGATTGCAGCAAACACAGTTGGCTTTGATTAAATATGCATTCAAACCACTTAAATTATGAACATTGGTAAAAGTTGGAAGATCAGGAATTGCTTCCCCTTCTGAGGTTAAAAGACTAAATTGTGTATGTTATTTTCACCAGTACAAAGGGGAGTAGACAGGAAGAGGAGTCATCATAGGTTAGAGCTACTTAGAAATTGTAAACTGAAAACATTTAAAACTGCTTTTAATGCAGCTTCTGAAACAAATGAGGTAGCCCAGACCCTCTCAAAACATGTCATTATCACTGTGGAAAGTGGAATTAATTTATAAAAATAAATAAATAAACAAACTGCTGCACAGATTGGCATTACCCATCAGGAGGACAGAGCAAACATTGGTTCAGCCCATCAAATAAAATACAGGATTTGAAAAATGTGCACTGAGGAAGAGTTCATGGAAGTTTCAATCACCACATTTTGCCCAGAATTTAGTCTTGGGAGTAACTTGGAGAAGAAAACTGAACTCTGTCTGCCAAAAGTGATGCATATCTTGAGGTCTCATTTGCATCTTTTTTCCTGATAATGAACTTTACAGGCAGCTATGAAGAACAGAACAAGAGCCAACAGAACCACCTCAGGATTTATTAGTTAAAAGTCCTGAGTGGGAACAGCAAGTGCAATTCATTTCAGTAGTATATTCTCACCTCACATGTGTTCTTCTATCAACTGTGTAATTGTTACAGTCTTCTCCTGTTGTGGTTTATCAGCGGTGCCTCCTTTCTGTTACCTTTAGGAAGGTAAACCAAGAATATCAGACTATGTGTCAGAATGCTAACTATAGCTAAAAAGTATTATTAATTCATTTAGGAAGACTGTAGTTGTTGCCTTTAAGTTAGGCTCTACCTGACAGACTGACAGGCTGCAACCTCTACAATTCTTAAGGCTTTATAGTCATAAGAACATGCTAACCTATGTTTTCACTTCTGCAAGACTGAATGTTACAGCACATTGGTGGGTAGAAGAATTGCTTGATTGCAACTTTGAGAGTGTTTGTGTGGCAAGGTTTTGGTAGCAGGGGAGACTACTGGGGTGATTTCTGTGAGAAGCTGCTAGAAGCTTCCCCCATGTCCGACAGAGCGAATGCAGCCAGCTCCAAGATGGACCTGCTGCTGGCCAAGGCCAAGCCCATCAGTGATGGTAGTAGCACCTCTGTGATAACTTAAGAAAGAAGGAGAAAAACCTGCGCAACACTAGCAGCAGACAGGAGAGATGAGTGAGACTGTGAGAGAAATAACTCTGCAGACACCAAGGTCAGTGGAGAAGGAGGGGGAGGAGGTGCTCTAGTAAAAAAATAGGGAAAAAAAGCACCAGAAAAATGGGGAAACTAGTAAGAAGAGTAATCCAGAACACAGAATTGACTTCTGGCAACTAAAATATGTTGTAATATGAAACCCTTATGAAGTACGGGAACTGTGACTTGAGAGACAAAAGTATTTCATCTGTACTGGGAAATGAAACTGCAACAGGTAGTTCAGGAGAAGTCTGCAAAATGGCATGTATGGCGGGGCAAGTGGAGGTCTTCTGACCACTGAAAAAAGGACTACCAAACTTAGATGTTTAAATAGTGGGACACCTACATATCAGCATTTTAGTGCTTTTGAGGACAGCAGATCATAGGATTATATTTGGGTTTTGACACATTTGTTATTTTTTAGCTCCTTCTTTGTATCACCATGCATCTTATTCAAGACCGAGTTGGTATTGATAAATGATATGACAATGATTTGTTATAAATGTTTTTCTAAATCAAAGGTCTCATAATTCTGAGCAATTTATCAGAATGATTTGGTCATTTTTAAAAAAAGAACTAGTTTCCTCTATACCTGTGAACTTTTAGAAAATATACCTGGAATACAGTATGATTATATTATTAATATATCATAGAATCATAGAATTTTTTGGTTTGTATGCAACCTTAAAGGTCACCTAATCCAACTCCTTTGCAGTGAGCAGGGACATCTTTGACTAGGTCAGGATGCTTAGAGCCCCATCCAACCTGACCTTGTTGTATATAGGCAGAGTAAACTGTTCAGTAGAGATTATCCTTTTGAAAAGTGGAATTACAACTGCCATCGTGCGTAATATGGACTAAAATGAAGAAAGATGCACATACTTATAAATTTGGCTAATGACAATATGAACCAAAAGGGAAGGGTGCACATCCCAACTATTGTCTCTTAAAGGATTGTTGATCTTGTGGAAATCTCCTACAGAATGTTAATGTAAGTAGAAATGTTAGAACGATAGTGAACCATGCATGAGAGGGAGTCAGTGGCATAGCAGAATACGGGGCTGTATTTAGCCTTCACACATTAGGTGCACCCATGTCTACAGAAGACGTAGAAGACGACCCAAGGTGTGCTCCTAGAAAATGGGGAAATTTTTAGGAAATGCAGTGAAACTTCCTTGAATTTTTGTATTTGGATATTAAAACAATGAAAGCTCAGTAATAACCACCCCTTTTCTAAAAATACTGCAAGTTTGCTAGATTTTTATAATGAAATACTTGTAAACATGGAAAGGTGTGCTAATATGACCATAAATAAAGGCTCTTGAAAGGGATATAGAAGGGATATAGCTTCAGAAACTTTAAGAATTAGGATTGTTCAAAATTAAGGGTGACTGAGATAATCTTTGATGTAGTACTAATTTGCTCATAGTTCCCAGGATAAAAGTTCCTAGTAAATATAAAATAATGAACTATTCCCTTGTACCAATAAAATCAGTCTGTCATATTTGAATTTCAAAATATGCTTAATGCTCAGTTTGTGTCAGGTTTTGGGGGTTTTTTGGGGGAGAAGGTTAAGTATCAAATGCTCTTCACAACTTCAAAAATTTTAGGGCTTAATTTTGATTATTATAAGAGTTACTGCTTTTTTAAATCCAGTTTGAACTGTGATTCTTACCTTAATGACTCAAAAAGTATGTACCTTTGTTCTTGATCTGAGCATTATGAAACATGAAAATATAGGTATCATTCTCCAATATTTAGTAAGATTAATCACTGTGTCATAAAGAGAAAAAAAAGTTACTTTAAAGTCCAGGAACTTGTGCTTCTGTAGAGCTTAAAAAAATATTTTCTATCTTGATACGAACTAGAAAATTCTAGTTCCTTTGGATTTTTATACTTCAACATAATCTAGTTTGGGTTTGTTGGGGTTTCTTGTTAATATTAACAAAATCTTCCTGTGTTCTCAGGAGAGAGTATGTTTTTTATTTTATGTACTTTCTTGAAGAAAAATTTAACATGTGGAAACTTTTCTGGATGTAAAAGGTGCTATGAAGCTACTTAGTGATTTGAAACGTTAAAACATCTTTCATGGGAATGGATGAATAAGCAGTTGATTTGATCAGGCAGGTAGGAGACAAAAATTTGTACAGTTGTGGTTAATTTGTTCTAAGTGTACCCATATCCTCAAGCATCTACAACCCTGTTATTGCTGCCTCTTGTGAATTTGCACTAGGTTATGAGAGAATATTTACATATTTTACTGAAAATTCATTCTTTTGCATGAGTAATATGGGCTCTAATAAGAATTCAGTCTGTCAATATACAGGAAACAGCTCTTAAGGACTCCATTTTCTTTTCTTTCAGAAAAAGAGTAGGAAGTGATCATATTTTTCAGCAAGCTGCTTTGTATTAAACATCAAATTCAGTAGTTCCCATGGGTGTTATTAGAAGTACTATCATAATGGCTGCTGTGCTTTTTGAAATAGCAGTTGGTGAAGCTACAGTGTGTATACAATAATGCGAATGTTCCTGTTTGTGTGAGCTTGAGCACGTTCATACCCGTGCATGAACATTTTTCAAGTCTCTGTTCATTCTTTGATGATGTTACTTTCATAGAGAGTTTATGCATCAGATAAGGCCATTCATAGGACCTAGAAAGTCTTAGTTTGGAAAACACAAAAGAAAAAGGACTCCCCCAAAAAAAACCCTGAAACAAGTAAGCATTTATCTAATGAAGTAAACAATGGCATTGCTCTATGTGTTAAACTGATTGACAGAGGCAGTGAAAGTGCTGTGCTAGAGTTGCAGCGTTCCCCCACCTCTAATGTACTCTGCCTTACATTAGATCGTGATGGCTTGTAGTGTTGTCTTTGCAAACTCTGCACTCTGCAAAGTTGCTCAAGTTGTTGTTATGACTTAATTAGATAAATTAAGATCCAGAATGTGATAAACAACTGGGTAGCCTCACCTACCTGTTTATTCAATTAAGAAAGATGCTGCTGATGAGGCAATGTGCTCAAGATAGTCTACATTCACAGCCATTTTTTTAACAGAAACTTGCTTAATGCTAAATATCTTGGTATAAGAGAGGTCAAGCCAGTTGTCTGTTTTACTGTAGAGCATGTTGTGTCATGTTCTGTGAATTTGCATGTATGATTTGTTTGACATTCATAACTGAACCACTGAATCTAGAAGAACATCCCACCAGTCATACTTTTGCTCACCAGTTTTTCAGAGTATTTAAACTGGAGCAGAAATATTGTGTGCTTAAGATCCACGAAAACACTTTTCCTAGGCGGTATGCATGGATGCTTTCTGACATGAGCGGAGATTAAATATTTTTCTTCAGATGTTTCTTTGAAGAAGGGAAATAATTGAGAAAAAAGGTAGAGGTGTAAACCATGGCTCCATTGGCCTGGGCTAAGGATACTTTTCCTTCCTGATTTCCACTGCANTACCTTTGGTGCCATGTGGGCACTGATAGTCATAACAAGGGTGTGTGTTATCAACACTCTCTGGGTCCTAGTACTGCAGCATGAGGGCTGTATGGGGAAAATCAGCTCAGACAGACCCACTACAGACAGACCACTACTTTTTTGTGGTTATGTAAGTCAAAGAAAGACAAAGTTGTTTCTAGACAACTTTATCATGTGTTATATCAAGAAAACTTGGCCTAGGTATAAAGAATTCTTTTAAATTCTCTCTCTCCCATCAAGAATGTCTTCCTAACCAAGAGAGATGGGAACTAAGTAAGAAGATGGCTGCCGCTGCCTTACTGCATAGTTTTTAACTATGTAACTTATCAAGAATTTGTGAACTGGAACAAATTTACATTGCACCAGTTTTTTGTTAGATGCAGTGAACATGTTATTGCTTCCAATCTGGAGCTATAGACTTTGTGCCTGGCCATCTTTATAATGCATCTACTGTTCTTGGTGGTGGTGCTTGAAAACTAGTGATGCCTTCCTTGGCCTCTTGTGTTCTCAGAACAGCATGTTTTACAGTGGTAACAAAATGTTGTTGCCTTTTTCTGTCATGCGTATCTTCTTCAAACATGTTGCCCATAGACTCTATCACAATCATTAGAGTCTACTGTATGGATGCAGGGTACAGTGTCTGCTATGTGGTGCAGTGGTTTGGTCCTTATTTCCTGTTTCATGATCATTTAATATGCTACCTAATTTGTCGTTTTAGTTTTCCCATCTGCAGTTGTACTTCTCTACCTTTGGATGCTTTAGGAACGTGTCCCTATCTTATGTATTTGTTATCGAAAAGCTAATGTATAAATGATTTGTTCTTCAAAGTATATGAGGTTTTCGTATTCATTTTTTTCTAAGTATAATTCATAATGCCCACAACTGAAAAAGAAAATTAATGTTTTCTTAAAAAAGAAGATAAATATGGTGCTTGTTGTCTTAATCTATACAAGGTGCAGATGAGGTATGGTGTCATTTCACAATCCATCCCCTCAGTTGTGCTGATTTGGCACATCTTGCATCATATTGGGATTGCACTAGAAGAGGCTGTGTCATAAGGCATGCAAGCAGTGGACAAGCCAAGTCTCTGTGCATGTAACTTCAATTCTAGCATACAGATTCTGTGCTGCACATCTCAGTCTCATGTTTTATTGGAATGGCAGCTGTCTGATTAGTATAATTAGTGAGCTGAATTTGAAATTATAAACATTGTATCATTTAGGGGACTCTTTTTTTTTCTGGTAACAGGGTTACCTTTGAGGTATTTCTGGCAGTTGAGATGGCTGTAATAGTCCTTGACAGCCTGCCTTGCTCAGTTCTTTCCCTGGAGCAGCAACTACGCTGCTGCTGTCATCCTCTATGAGAGGGCAGGTTTTTGTGCTGATTGAAGGCCTGTTTTTGCAAAGAAAATGCGCTAAATATCTGAAAGCCGTTTGTCTCTCTTCTGCACCTGGTGTTTTAGATTTCCACTGAGTAAATTACAACCTTTTTCTACTATACTTTTTTCCTCAAAGGCTTAGCCTTCTGAATTTAAATAATAAAAATCATAGAACCAATTTGCCGGTGTCAGAAAAAAAATTGTAGAGTCTACAAAATATCTGCATTCACTATAAACCACCTGTAATTGCGTAAATTATAATGAGTGTTACTACTAGTAGTTGTTCTAGTAAAACAGTCATTTTACTATAGTTAAATTACTATTCTGAATATTTGAGAGTTGTGTTGTCTTTAATGTCTGCCAAATACTTAACCTGAATGCTTTAATACTAATCTACATTTGAAGAGTGTTATCTGTAAGTAGTAACTGTAGATTTATATCCAGCTTCTCTGGAGCTTCAAGGATTAGGTTGGAAGAAGGCACTACTGTAGTTTAGCACTCCTCAATGAAACATCCATGGCTCTTCTGTTTTGACAAAGTAAAAAAAAAAGTCTAAGGAACTCCAAACCTATATTTCATCTTTACATTATTGAAGATTACAGTAAAAGGCTAATTTTTGATTGGCTTACACAATTTTTCTCAGATGTCCTACATTCTGAGTGCACCACATGTGCACTCTCTGATTTCTGTGTAGAGCTGCTCCCTACCTGTGATAATTGTACTTTGGTTTTGTGGTTTGTTTTTTGTTTTGGTTTGGTTTTTTTCATAGCACAAATCAACAAGCCTAGTGAAGTAACTGAGATGTAGTGAAGTCTGTGAACAAGTGGCCATTCTGAGATCCTTCGTACCTTTCAGCAGCTACTTTTCAACTAAACTAGTGTTTTTGTCATTTATTTAAATTGTGTTTCATAGCTTGCTTTGGGGAACTTCAGTCTTTGAGCGTCGAGAAAGCTTCTGCACCTGGTCCAGATACGGCACTGCACTAATATAATTTCATGACGCCTCCAATTGGATAAAGAAAATAAAATCATATAATTACAGCAGCAGAATTTCAGATGTAATAATGTTTTGAGAAAAAGCCTCTCTCACCCAAAGCAGCCAAGTGGCCTAAAATGGTAGCATACGTAACTGCCTGAGTATGAAAAGCATGATATACTATAGCCATCAAAGAATGGACATCTGAACAGATGAGGAGAAAGAGTAAATGTCACTGAAATAAAAGAGATAATGGCTTTTTGCTGCCACATAAATGCTGAGGCCACAAGGTGAAGCAGAAGACATTTTGAAACAGGCAGCATTGATCCTGTGATAACAGTCCCATTACCATGATTTTATTTCTGTGACACCACTTGATTGATACAGATGTAATAATTTCATTTCGCAGTTGCTGGTGCAATAGAAGAGTATTTCCTTAGCATGTGCAAAATACCTCTTTCCTTGTATGGTCAGAACTCCCACTCCTATCTCTGTATCAATACTAACACAGCAGGAACGTAGCCCAATGACAGAATACATCTGTATTTTGCTTTGAGGCAACCATGTGTAGTTGTTTGTGGTGCTTTTATTACATATCTTTGTGGATTATCTAGATGCTTCCTGAAGTTTCATAATCCTTAAGTTGCACCGTTAGGAAATTATAGATGCGCATCTAACAGTATGATAAGTCATAAATACTGAAACTGCTAACAAATGTAAAGCAGGCATTTTGTCAAAGCCAAAACCGAAAAGAAATGAAGGACCAGATTTCAAATGTAGCAAGTTAGTTAAAACCAGAAATCTCACGCCAAGCTGTACGAATTCTACTTGCTTCAGATCTAGCTCTAAAAATTTTGTAGTTGTAGGATACTTTCCTTTTATTTTTTATGTTAAATAAAGAAAAAATAAGTATTTTTCTTTTCAGAAATGTTGTTTATAAGGAAAATTATAATTAAACACCTAGCAAACATTTAAAAGGAAAGTGTGCATATCGTGTCTGTTTGTTTTTTATGGAGTGATTGAAGACTGTATACCTGTGATTGTTTAAGGATGTAAGTGGGGAAATGCCTGGAATAATTTTATTATAGTGACTGATATAGTGGAGGAGGGAGACAGACAAGATTCCTGGCACACAAACCCTTTTTCCTGCACATGTTTGTTCTGTCAATTAGGAGTGGAGTTCAGAGACTGCAAAATATGCCATACATCTTTGCTGAAATGTTTATAATTTGTCTTTAAAATGAATTTCTTTAACTTGTACAAGCATATTTCAAGTTTTGAAGAAGTTTTAGTATAAAAGACCTTTCAGTCTTACAAGAAATTATGTCATAATTTGCCTTATCAAAATGACTACTACCACTGTTAGAAGAAAAATAAGTTACACTTATGTAATTATTCTGCACATTCTTTAATGTGTTTCTGCAGATATTCTAGCTTCTACCTTCTCCTTGGTTTTTTGAACAGTAATAAAGATCAGTGTGCACTGGAACTGGACTAGAAGAGAGATCCTCTGGTTTTAAATCTCATTCGCATCCGTGTAACTCAGGTGTATTTCTGACCTCTCCAGTTAGCATCTTAGTTCCAGTGAAGCCACTTCACAAGTAATTCCCAAGTAGCTTGACAGGTACAAAATAAGAATAAATAAAGAATATGAGTTAACTTACAGGTGACATAAATGTACCTAGTTTGTGCACACTTCCATTATAATAAAGACATTGGACAATTAGACCTCTATATTTTTTCTCTTTTTTTTTTTCCTGTGCAGTGGGGAAATACTTAACTGCTACATCTAAGGTATTGTCAAGATTAATTAGTTCATGTTTGTTCAGCATTATAAGAGTATTATTGATATTAGAGAAACATGAGATGATTGAAGTTATTTTAGTGCTGCTGTTCACTATAACGTTTACAGAGGGAATTTACTGTGAACATATATGTTCACTTAGGGTTAGTTCTCATTCATTCTGGACAAACCAATCAAAAAGTAGAAGATTTAGCTGCTTACATGTCAGAGATTTTGCTGGCACTTTCACACAAGAAAGTTGAAGTTAAATCACAATCCAAATTTTGATGTCTATCTGTTCTGAATGTTTGGCATCTCAAGGACAACCTACATCTCAATTTCATTGGAATTCCTGTAATAGAGAAGGCAACAAAAAATTATCAGAAATAAAACTCTCGCTGTTCAGGAAGTTCTTATGCTATGTTTCCCTTTCATATGAGACCTCACTTGCTATTGGCTTTTTGCAAATCCTTACTGAAAATTACACTTGAATCCTTTTTTTTATACAAATGCCAACCTGACCTCAAAAAAATAAATATGACATCTTCAAGAAATTCTGCATTATTTTGTCAAGGACTAGGTCATGTCTTTTTACTATGTAGAATCATAGAATTATAGAATGTATTGGCTTGGAAGGGGTCTTTCAAGGCCATCTAGTCCAACCCCCCTACAGTCACAGAATCACAGAATCACAGAATGTCAGGGATTGGAAGGGACCTCAAAAGATCATCTAGTCCAATCCCCCTGCTGGAGCAGGATCACCTAGATGAGGTTACACAGGAACATGTCCAGAAGGGTTTTGAATATCTCCAGAGAAGGAGACTCCACAACCTCCCTGGGCAGCCCGTTCCAGTGTCCTGTTACCCTCACTGAGAAGTTTTTTCTCATATTTAAGTGGAACCTCCTGTGTTCCAGTTTGTACCCGTTACCCCTTGTCTTATCATTGTTTGTCACCGAGAAGAGCCTGGCTCCATCTTCGTGACACTCCCCCTTTATATATTTATAAACATTAATGAGGTCTCCCCTTAGTCTCCTCTTCTGCAAGCTAAAGAGACCCAGCTCCCTCAGCCTTTC
>VYZX01011059.1:93981-131023 GCA_013401335.1 Brachypteracias leptosomus | reverse complement strand
TCAGACAGACCCACTACATTACTTCAGCAGACTAATTTTGGAATAAGGTGCTTTGTCCTATGATGCGATGCTCTACTCCAAGAGATTCTGTGCAATTACCTTAGTCCTATCAGGTCATTACAGTAAAATGCAGTTGCGTCCCATTAATTTCAGTAAACATTGCAGTGCCTGGACACATGCAAAGCCCGGAGTCTCCCAGAACATTACTGGCCGACAGAGGCATCTCTCACACTTTTCAGATATCAAATATATTTGTCCTTTGCCCTCAGCGTAAAATAGTCTTGTTGGAAGTACTGGGAAACCAATCTAAGCCTTAAAATAGAAAGGCATACCAAAGGGAACACCTTTCTCAAAGTTGAAAAACAACTTTTAATTAAAAAGGGAGAGGGGGAGAATTAGCACTCCTTTCCTATAATACATCAACATGTGGAGTATATACAATATGGGTAATAAAACTCTTTCAGTGACACTTTCAAGGTTTACAGATTCCAAATTAAATCCACCTTAAAGTTACTTAAGCAATTTTTGACACATTGTCAACTTCCCACATGACATGCCAGCGTCTTTCCTGGGTAGCACAGGGAAAGCACAAGCTCTGCCTGGAGGAGGAGGATGGAGCCAGGAGCAAAATACTGCACACTGGGCTGGGGCTTCGTGCTGCAGCCAAGGCAACGTGTGTGGGGCCACAGCTCTCCTGTGCAAAAGTGCCTACACATGCTCAAACTAACTTTCCTCCATGGATGATTTCTACCTGAACAGAAAGTGCAGAGGGTGCAAGATGCCACTGGCACAAATCCATTGCATAGCATTGATGGAAAAGAGGATTCACAATTTTTTTAATCCTTGGTGACATTGCCTTGCAAACAATTTAACAGCCAGTTCTAGTTTTTTCCAGTTTATGTTCTTTCTGAGATGTGCGTGTTCTGAGAGTCTAGGCTTGCTGCTGTTTCAGGAGATCCAGGATCAAAGAAGTAACTTTTGTCCCTTCCTGCCCACTCTAGGCAGCCCATAGCATTTACTGACTTTAATCTCTCTCGATGAACTTCCAGAAGCTTTCCTGCCCGCCAGTGCTGTGACTTGGCCGGACAGGTTGGGCTAGTGAGCTGTCTCTGGCCAGGTTTTGCTCCATCTGTCCCAGGCCCTTCTCCTTGTGAGCAGGCTCTTCAGAATCTTGGGAAAGTAAGTTTTCAGCTACACTTGGCAGTTCTGATCTCACTGTTGGCTGCTGCCCATCCTGCTCAAATGTCACCTCATTTGCGCCATTGGCAGCGGGAAAGCTTTTATATAAGGGAACATAAATCAGCTTCAAAAGTGCTCTAACTGTCATAAAACATCTTTATGGGTAGCATTTAATCTAAACAGGAGATCCCAAATGTTTATGGCAATTATATAGGTTGTTTTTCTTAAATATTGCAAGTTGTAATGTTCTTTTTTCTGTATGTTGTATTACTTTATACCAGTGTGGGGGAACATTTTTTGTTAAACTTAGCTCAAGTCTGTCATTTCTTGACTTTTACGGTTTTATGTGAGCTTCAGAAGTAACTCCCCTTAAATCCTCAGAGTCACATAGGCACTGGCAGCGATGCCTGCCATGTGACCAGGCCTGAAAAGCTGCCTGAGGTCCAGGAAGTTTAGACTTAAAGCTGACTTACTTCCATTGTTTTAAATGCATTTTAACAACTGGAGATCTGTAACTAATCCACTTCTGCATCTCAAGGTCTTGTCCACAAAGGTGAGTATTCAAAGTTTGAAGTAGGCATCAGCACTCATTTAGGCAGAGAGAAGGAGCTGGTGGAGATGAACATCAGGCAGGGGACATCAGAGGAGGGGGACAAGGTTACAGATCAAAAAGTGGCCTCAGTAAAGCACTCTGCTCATGATAATACAAGCAGATAATAATTCTGACTGAAAACCAACCCCTTTTGTTTTAGGGAGATGAAATTCCCAGGTTATTCCGTGAATAAGATCAGATCAATAACTTGATTTCTGTGGAAATTTGCCATTTGCAAAGTAAGATAGCTAAGGAAACATACCTTCAAAGGTGGGACCATAAATTGATTCTCCCGTGTTTCCTTTTCCAGTTATGATGTCTGCAGGGTAGATAAAAGTAGCCATCAGACCAAGTGTATCACAGGTGGTGTTGGGGGTTATCGGTGAGCAGCTCAGTTGAGGTCAGAGACATGGGTTGGGGGCAACTACATCCATCTTTCTGCTTTATCATGAAAATTTTAACAGACCTCTGGGAAGAACTCTGCTTCCACCCCAAGAGACAGTCTCTCTATAGAGAGCTATTTCACACGGTGCTTTTAAGCATCTCCTCTCTTGGGAGAGCTCCTACAAGATGCCCTGGAGAAGGACTGTCTATCAGAGGGAGTAAGGTTAGAAGAAAGAAGGATAAAAATGCAGCTGTGGTATTATGGTGTGTTAAGACCACTAAATTGTCTAAGAAAAGAGGTTTGATAAGAGAGAAATTCCTGTTGAAACAGATTTCTGATTGGGTGAAGCACTAAAAAAGTCACAGGCATAGTGCTGGCATTCAAACATCTCACCAGCATGTTTGGAAGGGCTCTGACACTTGGCAAAATGCCTCTGAAAATTAATCTCTCCATAAAACAAGTAATATGTTTTCCTATGGATATTCTTAGTATTTTCATGTTTCCAATTAGTTTCCTAATGACTTAGTAAAGAACTTCATAGAAAAGAGTTAATGCTTTCAATTAGTTTCCTAAATTCTTTTGAAAAGGTCTTGGATAATCAAAAGAATGAATTATCCAAATTTTTCCTATGTTTAGAAAATGAGATGGATAAAAGAGATGGCTTGATTATGATGATGGTATTATGAGCTTGCCCATGCTTTGTCATGCAGTTCAGCTACATCTCCATAGATGAAGGCAGTTAGTCATGCAGGTCATCCCACCTCCACTTCCACTATAACTCAGATTTACACAGGACTCCTGGAAACGCACCTCCTCCTTGAATCCACTCGTTTTTCACAAGGCGATGAAAAAGGGAGTTTTTATAGGTGAGCTCCCGGCCATCAAGGAGAGACTTTGCTCCTCCAGTGCACAGGGCACAGAAATTCTCACAGGTCCTGGGACACATGTCTGGAAAGAGCTGCAAAAGCAAGAAAACACATGTGAAATTCCTAGCTGCCATCCACTGGCCAAATTTCCATCCTCCCTCCTTTGGCAGGTGAAACCACCACACTGGGTGTGCTTGTTCATCACTTTGGTTTTCTCCTCTGTAACTTACCTCAAACAACAGCCTCCCGGTGGGCTGTTCCTCAATGGCTATCTCCAGGTACACAAACACATGCTATTTAAAGCAGAAAAACAAATGCAGTGAGGGAAAGGCCAGTTCTTCATGCTGCACTTGCTTCCCAACACAGGCCGGGGTACAGCTGCCCGGCACGAATGGCCTCAGAAAATGTCCGTGGGATTGTCAATGTACAATAGCATTCCTTGTATTTTGTTTAAATAAACAAAAAAAAAACCCCAGAGGATGTTTCACTTAGTTCTGGATAGAAATAATCTGGACAGTGTGTTAAAAGTGAACTACTGGGCAAGGCCCACTTCTTCACCTTGCACTTATTTACACGCCCATTGCAGTCCATACAATACAGGCAGGAATAAATGAATCCACAGGAATACTGGCCACCCAACCAAAATGGACATTTCTTGCTCTTCCCAGCCAGCCTCAAGTCTACATGCTGCATCTTCTGTGGCATTCATTTTGGTATGACATTTTATTTTTCTCTGCTCTCAATACTGTGTCAGCGCCTGGCAGCATCGTACCTCACGACACCCTGGCGTTTTAGGGGCTGGGAAAGTGAGAGGTTTGGCAGCTGGACTTTTGGTACCCAAGAATAAGGGTATCCAAGCATTTTGGTAACCAAGGGCTGGACGGTTTGGGATTTTGGAACAGCACAGTAGCAGCATGGTCAGTAATGTGCTTTTGTCAGACCGTTTGGCCCTAAAGCAGTTAATTCATGTTTGGCATCTGGGCTAGTGTTTGTCTCTTCCTGGCTTCAAGAGGCACAGAGACTCTGCCATCCATGGCAGGGGATGGTCCCCATCAGCATCTCCAGCTCCAGCTCCACCTCCGGTCCTGCTGCTGCAAGGCAGAAAACCAAATAAACTGCCACGACTGTTCTCCCTCTCCTTTGTTCTCTGGTACCTGCCCTTTCATCTGACAACATTTCCAGCTGCTTACAGACCTTGTACTCTTCGTGTAAAACAGTGGTACTTGCCTGGCTGTTTTTCAGATATTTGGTGTAGAAATCCTCAGCAATTGCTTGGTAAAGTTCCCTGGGCCTGAAGTCACCATAGTCACACTCATGATAAGACCACTTGAGCAGCCTCTTCTCGTCCCCCAGCAGGTGGCCATCAATGAAGCACATCACTGAGGAGGCATATGCATACATCTCGCCTCTCAGTTCCTGCATCTCACAGGGAAAACAAAGTCCCCAGGGGCTAGTTACACACTTAGTGAAGAGGCAATCAGTAATAATCCACCACAAATAAGGTGACCTGTGATATTTTTATGCCTTTCCTACTTTTAAATCCACAAATCCCACCAGCTGGAAGAGATTGGGCAGCAGGTCTGGGTGGGGTGTGCTGACTTTGGACACAGTTATGTACCCTAAAGGTATGGATCCTTCTGCTATGGCACATTATTGTGACAAGAGTTGTCTGGGTGTCACTTTGGGGGCAGCTTGGGCCGAACAGAAAAAGCACCTGGAGAGACTCATGCATTCAAGGATCTCCGAGAATGTTAAATAACATTGGGGTGGAAAAGGTCACTTCTGAAACCTGGAGATGGCACTGAGCTGAGAGAGGCTGCAGCCTTGAGGAGAGGACTTGTGAGAGTTACCTTCTGCTGTAAATATTCATGCCATGCAAATTCTACTAAAGGAAGTATTACAGGATCTCCAAACTTGTTTGGAAACTTCAGCTTCAGAGCCTATATTTTTGAGGTAAGGAAACAAAAATTGCTTACAAGTAGTTTAATACCCTCCCACACAGTATCCTATTACAGCTTTAATTTCCCTCATGAGCTACAACCTAAGCCATGTTCTAATCCAGTTATTGCTCTGCACCCCTCGTGGCTCTGGCGTAATTCCCAACACTTGCAGAGGGACATTCAAATTGCTCTAAATCTCTTTTTGTGGACGCAGTGGCTGTCTTGTTTTCCTATGAAAGGCTCCTACCCAAATATTATTGAATTATACTGATANTCCCCCCCCCCCCCCCCCCCATGTGAGATGGATGTATGCAGTGAGATATTCAAAGATGTTGCTGAGCATCATCAAGTGCATTTTTTGCATGCATGGGGAGTCACGGTCCTCCACTGTCACAGGAGCTTGGGCCCAGGGCCCTGGGACAAAGTGAGTTACTCGGTGAAGACTGCAAGGTAATGTTTCCAGTCCCTGTTGCTTGTAGCAGTGTGTCAGGAGTACATCGCTATTTAAGTATGGGATATTCCTGTCTGTCAATTTAACCTCATCTTCAGGTGGGCTGGGGCACACAAGTGCCACAAGCTGTGGCTTAAAGCCAGCAGAGCTGGCTTTGAAAAGAATAAAGCAAAGAAGTGACTTTCTGCTCAGCTCACAGTCCCTGTTGCTATTGTTGGGACAGTGGCTGGAAAAAAAAGAAGGAGCTCTTGGCTTGACTTGTCCTTAGGGCTGCTGATATAAATAATGCTGGGGAGCAAGGCTGGCAAAAGAGCTCTTACAGGTAGGTAGAGCATAAAGGTCAGTGTTGTGCACCCCACGGTGGGCTGCGTGCTCTGCATCTGCTGCACAGCTGATCTTCTCAGGAAAGATCTGTGGAAAGCCCCATGAGTTTTGCAGCTTTTTGCTTTCTCATCTGCACCAACAGACCTGTGTTCAGGGACTTGTTGTAAGCTGCTGAGCAAGTTGGGCAGAGCTGTGATGTGCATGACATACAGCAGTGCACAGCTGCAAATGTCTCAGAGGTGTAGGAAACACAAGGTGAGGATGCTGCAATGGCGACACCCTGCCCCAAACAGTGCTGAGCCAGGAGCCCATAAAGCCTTGGTGCTTGTGCCTGCAACCCCAAATTTGAAGTATTTTCTTTCTATGAGTTGCTGCCAGGCACAGGTATCCCTTTGCTTATTTACTTACAACCATACCACTCCCCACTGCCCCCAACCCAGAGCTGGGCTTGAAGCCTGGGCATTACCTCTGCTACGGACTTGGCCACGTGGAAAGCTGGGTCCTGGAGCAGCCCCACCACCGACACCACCACTGGCACCCGCCGTGGGTCCATGATGCCCTGGCCACCATGAGTCCGAGTCTGTCAACAGAGCCTGGCTCCATAGCAACAGTAGACATGGACACCCCCCAGCCTCTGCATTTCTGAGCACTTCCCAAGCCTAATGTAGGAAGCTTTCAACCCTGTCAGAAGGTGTTAAATGCTCTGATTTCTATTTTACCCTGAAGGAAAGAAAACAAGGTTACACAGAAAGTGTGTGGCAGAGCAGAGGACTGAAGCCATCTCTTTCCAGAGCTCATGACAGATGCCATCAGTATGGAATCATTTAAAAGAAAGGAAGAAGGTCCTGTTGCTAACAATGGCTAATAGCAGATGCCCAGCAAAAAGTGGTAATAAGAAGGAAATATGAGAGCAGGGCTTCCCCATTACTCTCCCAGCCTCTGGTGAGCTGGATTTCCCAGTATCTTTGTATTTTATTCTCCTTGATGGCTCTTTTTCATGTGAATTTCTTTGCTTTTAAGACAAATGTAAAAATCTGGCACCCACAAAACCCTGTGGAAATGAGTTTTACAGCTTACACCCTGTGTAAATTGTGCATCTCCTTTTGACGCAGAAACTCCTACCCACAGCTGTATTAGCTGGGTGCTGCCGAGACATCATTCCCACTGGGAATGGTACTGGACATGGACAGAACAGTTCCAGAGGGATTGTGGCCCTCACAGCAAAGCTTTGTGCCATCACGGCAGCTTTGTGCCCTTTTGGCTAACACAGCATGTGGAAAAGTGGTTTGTGGGACACCTGTAGGTTCAACACGGCTGGGTCAGGTCAGTTTTCCCTCTGCACAAGGTGATTTTTAGGAGACACTGGTGTTAGAAGTGACGAAAGTGAATTGTGTGTCATGTCAAAAATTTGTGTAACTTTTAAATGACATCATGGAGCAATGGAACAATGGTCACATCCCCAAGAAAAATACATATTTGACCTATCAAAATCCAATCGCAGACAAGACAGTTGTGATTTTCATGCGGAAAATATGTTCTGCAGAACAAACCTATGTTAGATATAATAAAAAATGTATTAGTTTCTCATCTGAATAACAATGTGCAGGCTTTTTTTTTTTTTAAATTTTATCAATGGCTTTATAAAGTGATACATTTGTACATAACCACAGAGTCAGAGCCAAAAAGCCTATAGCCTCTCAGCTACCTGTTTCTGAACTACCCATGCCTGTAAAAAAAATCAAACTGAGAAAGAAATCAGAGGTCGCAGAAGGGCTCCCCCAGATAGCCCTGAAGTTTCCCTGGTCCTCAGCATGGCTCAATGATGTTTTCTTACAGTGATTCATTAGGGCAATGCTTCTGTAACTATTTTCTTGGGATTTGCAGCAATGTTGCATTTGAAGAGCTCCATTGTCACAGTATTAAATACTCTGAAGAAGATCGGATTCTGAAGGTTTAGCTACCACAGCTACTCTCTGGACTTAAAGACCCATGCACAAGGTGTTATCATTTCATGTGATGATTTTGTCCTGCTGGAAAAATGCAGAAAATTGAGGGAGTTGAAACAGTTTGGACAAGGGAACATATTAAAATCCTTGTCTACCAGACGAGGGAGGTTTAATGCACACAGTGGGAGCAGTCAGGCCAAGATGTGACAGTAGCTAACCTCAGTGAGCAGCAGCATGTGCACCTGCAGCTACGTTTTGTTGTGCTCTGACTGAGCCATGTGAAGGGACAGCCCGTTCCTCCCTCCTCCTGAGAGCTGGCATCACAACTGCCCGAGCCTCTGCAGGCTGTGACTAGCAGAGCTTAATTTTAGTAGCCAGACCATATGGCTTCTGCCGTAGCCAAAAAAGTGTATAGCAGCCTTATATAAATTCAGGAAGAGAAGTGGCATACTCAGAGTCAAATACAAAATCAGTAATGCTTCAGAAAATATTCTCTTCACTGTCTATTTTTCTCTACATGCATATTTTTAGCTTGATACAGATTAATCAACTGAAGTGTATTCGACCTTTTTAAATGTCTCTTTCCTCTTTTTGCATTACAAAACATAATTTTTAAAACTAGAGCAATCCACTGTACATTATTTTCAAAAAAAATAGATTGATGTCTGCATTTTTTAAATGTGCTTCAATTTACATGCAAATTCTGTTTCTGAAATTTAATTCTGCACGCATATCTGACTGGCCTTTTTTGTTCCATTTTCTTAAAAAAAAACCCCAACAACTTCTTTTTTTTATTATGATCATTTCTAGGCATGGAAATTCTTACTGTCATTGTGGGCAAGAAAGGGAATTAGCTATAAACATGCTGCTAATAGTCAACTAATTGCTTATTGTATGGGGGTTGGATTAGATGAACCTTAGAGGTCCCTTCCAATCCAATCCATTCTATGATTCTATGATTCCAATAGTCAAAGTCAAGAAAAAAAGCAACAATTAGCTAAACAAGCTTAGTATTATTAGCCACAAGCTAGTAATATCACTAGCTGTACAGGATTGTTTTCTGCAAATTTATGATGGGCTTTTTTAAAAAGAAGAGCAAGCCAAGAGCCACGGATTACTTGGTGTCTCTATCCATTCTGGCTTTTATCTCTTTCTTTTTGCATCACTTTGTAGTTCAGGTACATTAAAATCTATTCAACAGGTTGCCAGTTATCAAAATTATAAATATTAAAATCTTGAACTGGCTGAGTATTATTCATTTCAGCCTCTTTCTGTTACCTGTTTATGACAACATGATACCATTCCACAAGCTTATTCATAGTACCTAGATGAGCATCAGTGTTTTCCTGGGGATAAGAGTTAGGTGTGAGTTTGCTGGTACCTCTCTGCTCGCCAGCTGCGGCAGATGTGCTGTGCTGCTTTTGGTTTGGAGAGAGCAACAATTGCCCTGAAGAAAAATATGGAAAGCACAAGAAGTTGTCCAATATCTTTAAACAATGATATTGAAACCTTCCAAAGGCTGTGCAACTACTGTTATTGGAAACATGAAGTCCTTTGAAATATGCACACTTGCCCTGGCACGAGACATGTTTTGTTTCTGTGGGATTGTCAGAGGGTTTGCCTGCTCCAAACCTCTCTGCTTGCTGCTGCTGTAGGCATTTCAGTTCCTTTCAGTCCAAGATAGCACCTGAGAGAGACTAAGAAAGAGAACAGAAAGGAAGATTGGATTCATTAAAAAAAAAAAAAGAAAACATTTGAGAGATTCTCCCACATGAAGGTACAGAAGGTACTCTGGCAAGGGAGCTGCTAGGGGTCACCCAGTGACATTTTGGTGAAGGGCAAGTCAAATGACTACAGCATCATCCTGCTGAAAGCTGCATGAAGAATAATGCTGTGCTTGTTGAAGACCCAAATGCCAAATAATATCACAGCACATACCTGGAGAGGAAACATTGCACAGATTATCTGCTGAAGCTGCTGAATCACAACAGGGTCACCACCTCTGTTTCAGACCAGGCCCCTGGGCTGCCACAGGTCCTTTCTGAGAGATAACATGCTGGGAAAATGGAGCTGTGAGATCACCCAGCAGTCAAAGCAAACAACATTGCAGACTTCAAAAAAAGGTTTTACTGCTGCCAGGGAACAAAGGACAGATTCACCTCCAGAAAGATCTCTATAAGCTTAATCTTCCAGGTGGAAGGCAGAAACTGATGTTACTTTATCAAGAAATTCAGAGAAAAGCCAATGGAACAGGCTTGGCTTTGCTTTGCAGGTGACAATACCCTAACAGGGCTGTCCACAACTAAGCAAAGTTCTCCAGGTGACTGCTGTCATGCTACCTTCAAGGGCAAGGAGGATCCAGTGGTTTGAAGGGAAGACCCATGAATAAGTAACAATCAGTCCCTTTCAGGAAGGCACAGACATTGTGATACAGTTGCAGGTGTTAGAAAAACTTGCAGGACAGGGTAGGGAGCTGCTAACTGAAGCAAAGCTCTGCGTCCTGCTGCTCCAGAGATACATTGATTTAGGTAGGATTAAAATATTAGCCAGAAATGAGCTGTGAGCATACTATAGTGAGATGCTGGTTCACCTAGAATATACCTGGATGTTTTTATCCATTCAGAAGAATTGCTTGGGCCGGAGATGAACAGTGGTCTGTCTGTTGTAGAAAGCCATCCATTGTTCACCATGTTTTATGGAGTATCTGAAAAGAGATGGAGCATATACGTCTGTCCTAGTTCACAGGGCTGCAGGTCTGCAAGAACAGACTTTTAAATGTCTCTATTCGATATAAAAGAGGTCCTGAAATTATAGCAATGGAACATATTGCATTACCTGTTCCTTCTCCACTTTTGAAAAGAACCTGCAATAGCAGTAGGATTGGTAAAAAGCCTGCACAGACGGACCTCTGACCATGGGAAGATAAGCATATCCAGCAAGCACCCAACCATGACCACTGCTCAGGCTCAGGGGCACACCTGCTTTGCAAACCAGTCTCCTCCCAGCCACTCCCAAGCCACTCAGCTTCTCCTGGATGAAACACTCAGTAAGACAGCTGCTGCAGAGATGGAAGATGTGGTGAGACAGAAAACGTACCAGGCTGCTATGCTTACATGGGCATTGGGTCAATGGTTAGGAACGAACCCCATGCTAGCTTTCATTTAAGGTGAAGTGGGAAAAGACTGAAAAGAAAAAATCCCAGCACACCAGGATAGGTCTTAGCAAACACCAGCCATAACTTTGATCACAATGACTGACCAGCTAAAACAATAAACTGAGGGTTTTACAAGTAACAGAGATGCAAGCAAAACTCTTTACTAAATGATTGGCAAGGTCGATGCCAAGCCCAACACCCCTAACTTAACCTGCGAACAGGCATTCAGTTTGAAAGAGGTCATGGTGAAGCTGTCATCTCCTCTCCCACTTAGATGCTAGGTGGCAATTGTCGTAAAACCCCTGGTAGTGCTTTGTTAGTCCCTCTGAGCAGAAAAGTGAGCATAAAACAAATATGAAAAAATCCTTTTGCAAAGTTACACATGCTGGAACGAAGCTTTTCATATTGGCAGGATAATTTGCTTTCACAGCTTATATGAAATAAATATTCTGATATTCATCTATCAAAACCAGGATGCTGGCCTGGAAGGTCCACCAGCCTAATCCACACTGCCAGTGTCTTGGCTTCCACACACAGACACCAAGTTCTCTTGGACTTCAGACCGTTGAGGTCAAGAAATGCTATTTATGGCTAAAGTACACATAGAATTGGCAAGCAGTTAAGTGTACACACAGCAACAGATGTGTAACAGTGTTTGCTCTACCTCTCAGGGATGGGCTTCATCTTCCACCTGGAGAATCAGCCAAAATCTCCAGAAAAAGCCAAAATTTCATGAACTTGCATTTGAAAAAAGAATAGTAAAATTCTTTGAGAGTTCAGCTACACTGTGTAACTCACAAATGGAGTAGAGGAAACATGCAATGGTGTTAATTGCTCACAAAAATGGATCTTTCTGTAGTCTTCTTACTGTCCTGCATTTATATCTAAAATCCTAATCTCATTTTAACATTGTAAGCACTGAGACGGATTTGCTAAGAAGATTAGTCTATGTGAGAAAATGAGAAGTTAAGGTGTTCACCGGCTAAGGAGTAAGGATATTTAGAAAGCTGCTTTAAAATGTAGTTTTTAAGGGATGCGGATTTTTGCTACGTTGCTTAGTGCCAGCTGGACTAAGAAGCAAAGCTGAGGAGTTTCCTCTCAAATTCAAAACAACTCTAGGCTTCAGCTGCAGCCTTAAAAATGCACACACAGAAGAAGGACTTATTTTCATCTTTAACAGAAATGCATTCACTAGAAGGAAGCAAATGGTGTTGGAAAAGCAACATTTGTGGTATGAGAACCCACGCGAGCGCCTCAAGTGCAGGCTACAATGTGCTGGCAGCTGAAGCAGTGCAGGGTGCAAGATTAGTCACCGCTGAGCTCTTCACGGAAGCTCATTTCTTCACCGGCAATTTGTAGAAAAGCACAAGAAAATTTCATACTCCAAACTTTTTTTTTTTCCCTTACAGGGAAAAGCATTGAGGGACTACTGTGTGATAGTGGCTCATGCTTACACCGTAGCATCATACTTAATCCTGTGAGGGTAAGTTCGCAATGAGTGAATCAAAGTTCAAAAAGAAACTAAAGTATTTAACAGTTATTTTACTGGCAGTCTTAGAATTTAGCTTGCAATCGCTTTTAAGCATTTCAGGATGATAAACAGGTGGCAGAGAAGGAACTCAGAGCAGGCTCCTGTAAACTTATGCCCAGTGTAATGGCTGCACATTATAGGATTCTCAATAAAATCAAAAGCTGTTAGGATGAAACTGCCAGAATATTTATTGTAAGCTTAAATTTACATAAATCATGATGTTGTAACAAGCTTTACTCTATTTTTTCACCTGTTCTTAGACCATCAAGACTTCAAATTTCTTAGCTCCAGTGCAGAATATGCTGGTTCTCTTTGGTGGCAGAAAATATACAAATTTTCTTTCTCCTTTCTGAGAGGTGAAATGTCTAAATAGAGTTTTGCTGAGGGATGTTGATTTTTTGTTTTTCTTTTGATTTAATGGTTAATGGTTGGACCTGATGATCTTGAAGGTCTCTTCCAACCAGAACAATTCTGTGATTTATTCCGTCAGACCTTTTAATGATCCATTATAAGCTTTGGAAAAATGGAGATAGTTACCCAAACTCTCACAGCATGTGGTCAGGAACCAGCTGAGTAGTCTGCACTTGAACAAGGAACGTCGCAACAATCCCATGCAGCGCTACAGGCTTGGGGAAGTGTGGCTGGAGAGCTGCCTGGCTCAGAAGGACCTGGGGGTGTTGGTGGACAGCCGGCTGAACATGAGCCAGCAGTGTACCCAGGTGATCAAGAAGGCCAACAGCATCCTGGTTTGTATCAGAAATCGTGTGACCAGCAGGAGTAGGGAGGTGATCGTGCCCCTGTACTCAGCACTTGTGAAATTGCACTTTTGAGTACTCTGTCCAGTTTTGGGCACCACAGTATAAAAAGGACACTGAGGTGCTGGAGTGGGTCCAGAGAAGGGCAACGAGGCTGGGGAGAGGTCTGGAGAATATGAAGCACCCGAGGGAAAAGGGATTGTTTAGCTTGAAGAGGAGGCTGAGAGGAGACCTCATTGCTCTCTACAACTACCTAAAAGGAGATTGTAGTGAGGCTGGTGTTGATCTCTTCTCCAAAGTAACTAATGACAGGACAAGAGGTAGTGGCCTCAAGTTGCACCAGGGAAGGTCTAGATTGGATATTAGAAAGAAGTTCTTTATTGAGAATGGTCAGGCATTGGAACAGACTGCCCAGGGAGACAGTGGAGCCACCATCCCTGGAGGTGTTCAAAAAACGAGTAGATGTGGCACTTCGAGACATGGTCTAGGGGTCAGGGGGATGTTGAACTTCATGATCCTAGAGGTCTTTTGCAACCTAAATGATTTTATGATCCAGAATTTTGGGTCTCCAGAACAAGACAGACATTAACATATGGGACTGGGAGCAGCAGAAGTCCATCCAAGTGAATAAAAAGCTGGAGCACATGATAGAAAAGTAGAGTGCTGAATTTGTTCAGGCCTTAAGAGTAGGCAGCTCTGGGAGGACCTTACTGCTGCACCTGCTTTGAGGAAGGTGATGAATGAGATGGCCTCTGGGAAGTTCCTTCCATCTTAATTTATTCACAGAATTGCCATGGTTTGAAAAGACCTTCAAGATCATGAAGTTCACCCACCATCTCTCTCTACCAGGCCCACTTCTACACCATATCCTTGAGCACCCTATCTAGACAGCTTTTAAATACATCCGGGGCCCATGATTCAACCACTTCCCTGGGCACCCTGTTCTAGCCATTGATAACCCTTTCAGTGTAGAAGTTTCTCCGAATGTTGATCCTAAATGTCCCCTGATGTAACATGACACCATCTTCTCTTGTCCTATCCTCATATTCTATCGTTCTACGGTACTGGGCTGTTATGCCAGTGATGCTCCCTGGGTGGTCATATAAGCCAAGCACCTTTTGTTTTATTTTTAAATTCACCTTAATTTCACTTTTTTCATTTGTTAAAACATAAAATATCTATGTAAATCACAAGTATGACACTTTAAAACTGAAGTGATGACTGAGCATGTTGCTTTAAGTACCAGTGGCATTTTATCTGGATTTTAACACATCAATGCACTACACAAGATGTTACCAGTAGCCAAACTTGAAAACAAAAAGCGTGTATTCTGGCACAGCCTTTTATTAAGATGTCAAATCTTTTTTGTTAGCAGTCAGTCAGTCACTGAAAAGAACCTGTACACATCTCATCTAGTCAGTGAAAATAGCTGCACAACTTTTAATGCGATATACCCCATTTACATAGCTCATTATGCTCTGAAATGATTCTATGCATTAAGTCCCCACAAAAACAATTACCAGCTTTAACATATATTAAAAGTAACATTACATTCTGCTCTCAAAAGTACAAAAAATAATGCTTTAAATATACACTGGTTCTTAAGCTTACACTGAATCCTGTCAGGGAGAGAATTTTGCACTTCAACAGACAGTGCCTCCAACATCAAGAGCTCTTCAAAGTGCTTGGCAGAGCGTGTTGAATGCGATCCCCACTTACTAGATGATGAAATAAGGCACAGAGGTCACCTACCTCACCCACAGTCACATAGAGAGTGAGGGGTAGTACCAACAGAGCAGAACCTGGGCTTTTCAGTTGTCCAGTGTAACCACCACATCTCATTGCCACTACTCAAGTGCAATGGCTTAAGCATTTCTGAGGAGCAAACCTTGTACAGTGTGAACAGAAGGGGTGATCCAGGGCCTGACCGAGGCTGCGACAATTTCAACCCAACCCAAACCAAACCAATGTGGTAGTCAATAAATCAAAATGAATCTCAGGGAATGATCACATAGAAAATTATATATTAACCTGCAGAGAGAAAGCTCATTAAACGTAAGACACATGGTGTTAGCTTTACAAGAAGTACTGGTTATCTTAAGCTTGACAGTAGTTCAGGTAATGACCTCATCAGACATCTCAAACACTGTTCTTCTACCAGTAAGGTGCACTTCTCTGGAGAACCACACAGAAATGCAAGAGGCCAAATACCTCTTCAGTAGGCATGGATGTGTATGAGGCACAAAAAACCTACATTAATTGCTTGTGAGGTATGGATTAAGTGGTAAGAGAAATATCAATCTGGAAAAATAAAGAAGTCTAAAAATAAATAAGGTTAAGGAAAAACTGAAAGTCACCCATCAAAATCACCAAGAAATGCATCTTCAGACAGACTGTGTTGCAGAGAAGGAAGTGTGATACGTGTAATCACTGCTTGGATGAGAAGCATGCTATAGCCTAGTCCTCTGATGACAAATAAGCATTTCAGAAAGCCTGTCCTTGAATGGGATGATCATGAGATGACTCATTTACTGACAGAGACTGCTGATGGGATTCAGAAACATGTACACTTTGATTCTGTTCTTCATTGATTTGATTAGAAGGAACTTGGCTAGAGTGAGGCTGTTGACTTGATTCCTGAGTCAGCTGCACATGCTGAGCTGGATGTGAAGATCCTGCTAAGTGGATATCTTCATTTTGTCTTTGATGAGCATGGAGATGTTCTAGTGCTTCCTTGGAAAGAGTGATGACATGCATTTGTTCAGGTTGGGCAGTCTGTATTTGGTTTGCAATCATACTGATACTTTGGATTTGTTCTGCTTGCTCCTGCTGAGCTGAAAGCAACAAGTTCTGCAACTGCTGTGGCGGCTGAGCAAGCAGGGTGAGGTTAGCAGCCTGCTCGGTTGTCATATTTGGGGCATTTTCTGCAGTAACAATACTGATGCCTTGATTATGACTTGGCATGAAGTTTATATTATGCACTGTATCTGTAACCAGTAGTTGGATTTCCTGCCCTCCAGAGGTGGCAAGTTGATACTGCTGCAGCTGAAGAATGTTTCTGACTTCTGAATTAGTGTTGGTGCTCGGGGCAGCGCTGGCTTCCTGAAACTGCTTTTCCTTGCTATGAATTTTCAAATGAGACTTCAGGTTATCCAGACGAGCAAACTGCAAACTACACTCTGGGCAGGAAAAAGGCTTTTTGCCTGTGTGTAAGATACAGTGTCTTCTCTTAGCACTGGAATCTGAGAAGGATTTTCCACATATACCACAGGAATATGGCTTTTCTCCTCTGCAAAAGAAAATATTTGATCTCATGAAAATACTCACTTTGGCAGTGCTGCTTTCTGAAACTTATTATAGAATAAAAAAATGATTATTTTGTTTTGCTAAATCATAAGCACTTAAGAACAGCGACATTAAAAAAAAATGTTTGATCTCCTAATTATTTCTATTTGACTTCACAAACTGTGAAACACTTTCATCAGTACATACTCAAGAGCTACAGAGATCACAACTGCCCTCCTGTCACAATAGCAGAGGTACAAACCCCGTGCTGCCAGGCCTCAAGAATGCAACAACTTACTCTGCACAACGATAAGCACTGGACATTTTAAGAATATTTATTGACAGTAGGGGCTTTTAGTGCAAACAAAAAAGAAGTGTCCAAATCCTAACTTGCTGCCTGACTCAATGGGATGAGAAATTTTATTGGAAATATTTTCTTTCACACAAGGCCCACAATAGTTCTCCAATGATTTAAACTCTCACAAGCATTTATGCAACACATCACATGGGTAAAAGATAACTAATGCTATTAAAAAGACATGACAGGCTACAGGGAAACAGGACAATGCTCCAATAACCTTGTTACACCGTAGCTACTGTTCTGCCACCAAACCAAAATTCACAGAATTTTCACATAAATAATATAGTGGTAAGTACATTAAACAGACACAATACACCAAATCAGAATCTTAAATACTAGTGTGCCCAGGTATTGTAACAGTGCAGTACTTTCCACTGCTAATTATTTAAATAGATTAGGCAAAAATGTTGGTCTTTATCAATCCATAATGCAAACAAACCCTGACCATTCTATAACTGAAGAAGCACTACATACAGGTATTAGATTAGAAGTTCTTTTTTTTAAGAATGTAATGAAAATTAGACATACTTTACCTGTGAATTCTAATATGAGTCTGAAGAGAACTTTTAGCTGTAAATGATTTCCCACAAATTTCACAAGTGAAGGGCTTCTCACCTATCAAAAAGAAATTTGACACACGCTTCTCATCAATGTATTAAAAAATATAAAGTTTTTTACACAAGTGTGTACTGTGAAACCCTCGTGCTTCTGTCATAGGTCAGGTATCTGAAACCAAATGAACTCACTAGTTACATGAAGGTATAGTACTTTAGATGTACATCTCTGGCATTTTTCCTCTTTGAAGATAAAGAATTAAGTGATCCAAACCCTCAGAACAACAAAAAAAATGTACTTATGATGCAGATGTTTGTGCTCCACACGGAACAATTGAGTTTGAAAAAGGCTGACCCTGAGCTAGTAGGGATTAATGCCAGGTTCATGTACAGCATCATGCAGCTGAGTAAGCCCCTATTTCCAAACCTGAAAGTGAAGCCATTATCTTAATAATTTGGCTGGCTTCCTGTAAGGCTCCATCATCCTAGGGAGGAGGGAACACCAGCTGGAGAAAAATTAAAATACGGTGGGTTGAAGAAATTGTGGGTTTGTTGGTTTAGGGTTTTTTACTGCATTTGGAATTCTTGTGTCTGAGTAGAAGCAGAGGAGCCAAATTAAGTAACAACAGAGTTCACAAAAAACAGATACTACCCAACCAAAGTGAATCCTAATTCACACAATAACATATCTTTGTTGCATTGAGCTTCTTTAAAACACTAGACATGAGAATCCAGATCACCACTGCGATAATTCACACCATTGAAGCACACTGAAAACAGGGATGGGGCAGCAGTCAGTTTCTAAGGAAGCTTCACATTTAGCACAGAACCGCAACACTTATCAGCTTTCATATGGCTTTGTAGGTGAAGGATTAAAGAACAAGAAATTCTCGTCAGAAGGGCCCTCTAATAATCTAGTCCCAGCCTGCTACTGAAAACAGGAGTAACTTCCTAAATAGGCTGTATTCTTATGACATAGTGTTACAAAGTTGCTGCCAAAGCAGAACAGTCATGTCATTGGTAACACGTGTCCCCCGAACTCCTTAGTATTTTACTTCTTGCTTTTGAGATGGGACAGATCAGTTCTTATTTCTGCACTATTAATACTGGTATCTGGCCTGTCTTTTCTGGAAGCAAAACACATTGCAAGCCAGTTTCTGCTAGAACTCATCTTGGTTCATCTATTTTTGCAACTTACCTTGCTAGAATGCTGCCACCAAACTCATTCTCCACTACATTTATAGAGCTGTAGCAGCTTCAGAGACAAAACTGTCACGTGTGTCAACAAACACCATTTTCTCCTCAATAGAAAAGGCAGTATTTCTAAGTATCACAAGTTAATGCTACTCTGGACACACCAAAACCTCCCAAAAGCCCAAATTCTGACCTCATCGTATCCCAGGAAATTTAAAGCCGTGTTATTTTCACTGAGAAAGAGAAAGAAGTGAATGAGCTACATAATTTGATCTTGTGCATGCTTTATCACAACTACAGGCAACATGCTTAATAATAATTCAGTTTGGGGAAAAAATGATCGCCACTCCTTATAGCTATTTTAAAATAAAAAAAGTATTCACCTGTCATCCGATGAACTTACCCTTAAAATAGCTTTCTTTGAAGAAGTTTATGCTTCGCTATTATGAGAGGGTAGAGCAATGTTTTTATCTCTGTTATCCAGCCATTCAAGTATCACCTTGCCCTCTAAATCTCTTAAAACACCCTCTGACGCACTTGCATTCAACCATCTGTCCCAGCCTGTCTCCTCCCAACATCTGGTTTATTACAGCGCAATAAAAAGGTAAATGGAAATAATTACTTTTCTGATCAGCAGCATTTTTCATAAGCACCCACCCCTCACAGACAGGGGTGCCCACCTCATTTAGGACATACACTTTCTGTTACTAGTTAGCTCACTTCAAGCCCCATACATGCTGGTTGCAGCTCTCCTGATAAACTGAATTCCCAGTCCAGGATTCTATCACAGGAGAGCTCACTGGCATTTTCAGCTAACTGGCACTTTCTGCAGCAGGCTTTGTAAGAATGGGAAAAAACTCCTCTTCCTAAAATAGGCACTGCTTCTGAACTGTTGTAACACAAGGTTTTTTGTGCACCTGCCTTCTCGATGTCAAATCTCTTCATTAGCAATAAAGAAATCACCACATACAAGTAGAGCAGAAGTTCATCCCACAGAGACAAGTGTCATTTGACTAACATTGTTTTGCCTGCGTTACTTCAAGAGAAAAAAACCCCCACAAGCAACACAAAACATAATGGACAGTATTACCTGTATGTGTTCTTAGATGTTTCTTTAACTGAGCTGTATCCATGAATTTGCGACGACACTGGTTACATTCCGGCAGAGAATGGCCTTGTCGCAATAATAAAAAAAGTGTCAGTGCATAAATGATCCCCTGTATCTCTTCAGTGATCTTTGTTTAAGCACTTTCCTGTAAAATAACCACTTTGATATAATATAGAGATAAAACAAAAGGTGATTCACTGTCTCCTCCCTATCTTACCTGTCATGCTCCTGTTTCTCTATTTAATATTATCATGGGGAAAGAGGGGACTGACACCTGCTTCCCCCTCAAATACACCTTCTCTGGATGCTTTGTAAATTCTGATTTTTCCCATCACTTTCCGTGTATGTTGCTTAATCTCCATCCTGCTCCAGAAGTGACAAGGACATTTCTTAAAGCTTGTTTGCCATCACTAGTCCAAAGTACTGGGAAACTACAAAGCAATCTGCACAACAGGCAGAAGACACTATTGCTTATACAATTCCCAACTTCTATGTAACATTGACAACAGGGCTAAAATAATCAAGTTGTATGTCAAATACAGAGTAACTAGCTTTTAATCATTATAAGAGTCCTTCCTGAGTAACTGTTTTTCTAAACATTCCATTTATTATGACCATTTTGTCTTTTTCACCCTATTCATTGTTATATCAAGATACCACACATCAGGGTAGCAGAGACTAAATGCATCACTGAAGAAGAATTTTCAGCCTTAGTCAATCTTTAGGAGGACAAATCAGCATGGGCTGCCACAGCCAGCTCTTCAACCCAAACTTGTTATACCTGTGTGCACTCGATAGTGGCTCTTGAGCTGTCTCTTCTGGCTGAAGTATTTCCCACACTGATCGCACGTAAAAGCCTTCTGTCCTGCAAAGAAAATCACTTATTAAAATATAAGTCTCATCCAAAGCGAATGTAAATAAATAAATAAATTAGTAAACCAGCACACACGAGAGAGAGTGGAAATACCTTTTTATAGAAAGGCAAATTCTTGGGGGAGAGAGGTTACATTTGCCTTGAAACATTTACCTGTATGTAGGCTCATGTGCTCCAGAAGGGAATGCTTTGTTGTCAGAGCCTTACTGCAGACAGTGCACATATATGGCCGCTCTCCAGTGTGCATTCGCTCATGGACCTGAAGAGAATGTTTCTGGGAAAAGCCTTTGCCACACTCACTGCACTTAAAAGGGCGCTCCCCTAAAAGCAGAAGGCAACATTTAAGTACAGATGCACTATTTCTCACTAGGTATTCTAATCATAGAATTATTTAGGTTGGCAAAGACCTTTAAGATCATCTAGTCCAACCATTCTAAGCTGATAGTGAGATGCACTATAACGTAGTAGCTACCAGAAAAGTGATTTTTAATTAGCGATAAGGAGAATTAAGAGACAAGCTTCACATAGCAATAAAATAATTTAATGTTTAAACTGAGAAATTATTAACTAAACTGCAATCAAGGTAGGACATAAAGGCTAAGAGATCTGAGAATAGAACAGCAAGCACAGGAGACACACCACAATCTGGATCAGCATACTAGCTGGAACAGTTCTTTCTGTTGACAACAGCCCACATTTCAACAACTAGCTTGCACTGAGCAACAAGTCATAAAATCCCAACCCAAAAGCAGCAGTCTCTTAACGCCCACCTGTATGACTTCGCTGATGAATAGCCAAGAAGTGATTATATTTAAATACTTTGCCACAGTCTTTACAGCGAGCTTCAGAACCAGCACGCTTTCTCTTTCCATCAGTTCTCTTCATCAGTCTTTTTTCATCATCATCACCAAGAAGTTTATAATCTTTTAGTTTGATTGATCTCCTTATTCTACGTTTGCTGTAACGGCTCTGAGTGCTCTGTATTCCTTCAGATTTGGGATCGTAATTCTCATCCTTCTCATCTGACAGATCAATAGTAGTTTCTGAGCCACAAGCAGGTTCATCTTCTCCATCTTTCCTTGCTGAAGCCTGTTCACTGGCAACTGTTTCTTCTGCTGCAGTGTCTTTTTTCATAAAATTTTGCTTATTTTGCATGGAGTTGTTCTCTCTCAGCTGCACGTCTTCGACAGAATTTGTTCCCAGTTTTTCTTCTTGGACATTCTGGATTTTCCTTGGTCGTCCTCGCTTTCGCTTTGGTGGATCTTCATTTTTCTTGTCACTTGCAGTAAGGGCTGCAGAGGCTCCGCTGTTAGCAGGAGCTGGTAACCCACTACCTGGGCTATGGCTGGCCTGATAGTCTGTACAGGCCCACACCAAGTCCGTCACCTTCAGCAGCTGAGCAGTTGCCAGAATTTGTTCTGTGCTTTTCTCACTGGCACGGAGGCAACCGGTGTAGATAAATTCTAGCAGTGCTCCAAAGATGTCTGCAACCATTCCCTCCAACATGTAAATTGACTGCCCTATTTCACCCTCATCTACAAACATCATTGAGAAATATTCGCTGCTGGCAGCAAGCAAAGCTTTATGGGCTCTGAACTGCACATTCTCCACTATCAGAGTAATATCACAAAGAAAATCCTTTTTCCTTTGCTCTTCAAAATTAGCTAGAATGGTATCTTTGTGAGCTTTGGAGTGGATGATGACCAGTTTCTCAGAAGCATCAGTAGTAATTTCTGCCATTTTTTTTGTGAGTATGAAAGGAGGTGCCTATAAGAACAGAACAGCTTTAATAAATATTTTAGAAGTCTGCAGTATAAAACACCAAATATAACTTACTTTAGCAGTTAACAGGGTCCAACAGTTTCTGAAGCCTCTGAACTTTCTTTAAAAAAAAAAAGCAACACTGATGCTGTCAAATTTTCTCCTCATATGGGACATGCTCCAAATCCTTTACTAGCTTGGCAAGTTCAAACCACTTGAGTGAATGCTGTAAGAAACAACATATGCTACATACAGACAATATCAAAATGATACAAAGGTGGCTAATAAGTGAATTTTTTAGCCCCATTCAGCTACCAAACAGTTCATGCTGGAGCCAAATTGTTTTACCTGAAAGTTTTAATTTCTGGAGGATGCAAGCCTGATGTTGCTGGAGCACCCTAAAGCACGGCTGCAGGTCTGACCCAACTCTGTCTTACAGTACATGACACAAACTTCTGAAGAACTGCTCTGCCTGCAGGCACTTCCTAATATCCACAAGTGTCTCAATAGGGTAGTGGGTGTTTTGCAGGTTTTGATCACATAAAGGGCTCTGGTATTCAATCACGAGGTGACATCATTAGTATTTTAATTACAAGATCCAAAATGACAGGTTTACTTAAAAAAAAAAAAAACCTAATAGCGCTAGAGTAAGGCTGTGTATATGGGGAAGGCCCCTGTACTATCAACAGCCTGGTCAGACACGCTCCGGCCCATCCGCTGATGAACTGCGAAGCTCACGAGAGTTCTGGAGGGTCCGACCCCGAGTAATATCGCACGGTCCCGGACCGCTCCTCGGCACGGGCAGTGACGACACGCCCAGCTCCGCTGCTTCCGAGCGCCGACTGCGAGGACTGCGAGCAGGCACGGGGTGGACGGTCAAGCACGCCGCGCTGCGGGGGGAAAGCCAGAACACCCGCGGCGGGGAGTAGCCGAGAGGAGACCGGCGCCGCCTCGCCCGCCCCCAGCGCCCTGGTTAAGCCCCGATCTCCGTAACTCGCTCTCACAGGTCGGTCCACTCGCCGGAAAAGGCCGCTGGCCCCTCAGCGGGGCTCGGCGGTGCCGGAGCGGCGCCCGCAGCCTAACTCGGCGACGCCAGGCCGGAGCGGGCGCTGCCTCGCGTTCCCACAGCCCGGCTGCCTCCTCCCCGGCGGCGGCTGGAGGGGGAACGGGACGGGTTGAGAACAGACGTCTCCGGCGGCGACCGGCACTCACCACTCCGCCGCCCGCCCCTTCTGCGCAGCCGCCGCCGCACTTCCGGCCCTGGCGGCAGCCCCGCGCTTGCGTCCTGACGTTCTGCTCCGCGCGCGACCCGGCCGCGGCGACAGGCCCCGCCCCTGGCACGTGTGCCGCCCTCGGGATCGGTCAGCGAGAGGTGGCAGAGACATGGGGCTTTAATGTTAACGTTTGGTGGCTGAGGAGCCGCGCCCGGAGAGCGCTGCCTTGTTCACGGGCACGTCCCGGCTGCGCAGGCGGCGAGTGGCGACGCTCCTTGCTCTAATCAGGGAAAGCGCCCTCGCAGCCGCCGCTACTCGAGGCCGGGGCCGGCGTCTTTCAGGGAGAGGAAAGTCCGCAGCTTGCTGTCAAAGCTCGGGGGCCTGCGTCGCGGCTCCCGGAACGGGCCCGCCATGGCCTCCCGCAGGTAGGGGAGGAGCTGGCAGTGCTCCGTGAACCGCGCCAGCTGCATTCGGTACATCTGCCGCGCCGGCTCCGAGCTCCTGGGGTTGTACGCTGAAAGAGGTGGAAAAACGGTGCCTTAGTGTCCCCTCTTAACTGGGTGTAATTGCCATTACAGAGGTGTTAAAAGGAATCAAGTCTACACCTGATGGCTTTGCCCTTGGTACGGATCGAACTGCTGTGGGCTGTGCCCGTAGATGCCAAACCAACAGTGAAGTCAAGTCTGGTATTTCATAAGTTCCTCACTCCAGAAAGGTAACGATACTCAAAAAGATCAAGGCTTTTGTAAACAAAGAAACAACAGACACATGCTCAGCCGCCATCAGCGTCCCATCCGTGGGCCGTGGGGGGCTGGTGATACTCCCGGCAGTGACACGTTTGGATGAGGCGGCGCATACCCCGCCATGGTGCTGTGCCGGGGCAGCCCAGGGGCGGCACCCCTGGTGCACGGCTGCTGCCTCCTGTCACAACTCTTCTGTGACCTGAACGCTGTGCCCACAAAAAACGAAGAGCTGACCGATGGTTCAGAGTAGGAAGGAAATGCCAAGCCCAAGAACTTTACGATGATGTTAGTACTGTTTCTTTTCTCTCTTACCTCTCTGCCCTAAGCCGTATTTTGGCGTACATTAGTACTGAGTGCCAATTCTCAGAGTGAGTACTCTTTATTATTTTAATTGTTACCCTGAGGCAAAGGGGAAGGAGTGATTTAAGACAGCCAGATCATAACCATTTTTTTTCATGTGGATGGTACTTTATATCTCAGTACAAAAACTGGACAGCATGAAGAACTATGCTATGAGACCCTTCAGCCCACAAGCTTTAAATTAACATCTGAGTGATTTTTCAGGCATAGCAGCATGTAGAGCTCTTGCAGCAGTCCAGTTTGAAGGGCACTAAATCACTCTAGTGATGTATAGTTTCCTGCTTCTTTTTTCCAGGAGTAAATCTCTCTGCATTTATGATTGATCACCTGCACCTTCTCGGATACTGAAAGCAATCCAATATTGTTGTTAGAAAAGCTGCAGAAGCAACTAAAGCACTGGTTCTTGTCTCCTATTTACAGAGATTTAGAGCGTGATGTAAGTTGAAGATGAGCAAGTCTCACTTCAGACAGAAGTAGGATGTAAAAAATTTCCAGGGGACGACAATGTGAAGTACTTTGATCAAGTTTTTGATCAAGGATGGCATGACTACTCAGAAGGGACACACAGTAGTAAATAACGCTGTATTTGCAAAGGAGATTTTTCAGTGCAGTGGAATGCTGTATCTTAAAGTTGGAAGCAGTTCTACCCAGTGTTAGAAGAAGAGAACTTGTTTTGCTGAATTCCTATGGTCAAACTGTTTGTCACTGCAGGAGGAGAAGAGATTTGTGCACTTCCATAAGCTTTCCAGTTCATCATCCAGTGCTAATAATGATTTAATGATGCAGTGTATGAGCAAAGCATTCCTAGTATGGACGTTGTTACGTTAGCAAAGCTGTGCTAACAATAGAATGAAAATGGCCTTTGTGGATGAAACAAACTACAGTGTAAAAGCAGTTTTGCTGGCTTAAGAACTGTACATAGGTACAGGGGTTTATCAGGTGCCTGCACTGCTCAGTGGTCTTCCTTAGCAGAGCTATGCCAGCAAAAATCTGTGATGGTCCAAGAAAGTCCTGGAGGACTCTGGAAACTGCATGAGGAAACACAGGATGTGAAGAACTTTAGACAAAAATAAAGATTGTTGTTACCCAAAAGAATAAGTAAAAATTTAAAATAACAAAAGGCAAGGTTAAGTTCACCCAGGTTGGCTTGTAAAAGGCCAAACTGGTGGGTTGAAGATGTAGCAGTCTTGCTCCAGAAATCTCCCGCAGTACTGGAAACCAGACCAAAGCTACAGCAGAGCTGCAAACTAGGCTGTTGAAATCCTGGAGGCTGGCACAGTTTAACCTGCTTGCAAACTATTAAAAAATTATTAGCTGCAACTGCTATCTTGGACTGTAAAAAAACCCAACTAAACAAAAATTCTTTAAAATAGCAAATATGTACACAGGAGATAAAGCTTGATCAGCTTTCATCAGTGAAAGAGTAGTCCTAACTTCTGGTAGTTCCATGAGATGTTTTACTTTATCCTTATTTTGTGGCTGAGTACAAACCATCTAATTTTGATTTTGGACTGTTTGTTATAGAAAAGTAAGGTGGTAGATTGGACTGTCAAATAAAAAAAGTTAAAATTAATCAATGTCCTGATACTCTGAATCACATTAATATTCAGGTCTTCCCAGATAATTTCACAGATAAGCAGACATAACATTTCATTTATCTCTGTTAAAAAAAAATCTAATTAAACCTGCATGGATATCTGTTCTTCCATACTCTGTAACTTTGTATATCAATACTGAGCCCATGCAAAAGTATGGCTTATTTTTGAAAATAACAGTTGTTCTACGTGCATTTAAGCTGGTTTACAATACAGTTAGACCTCTCATTTACATATTTAGTTGATATGTTGTTGGAGATGTGTATGATCAGAAAGTTGTCTTCAGGTTATCTGTAAGGCAACATTTGTTAATAGGTTTGATACAGTTGAAAAAAGTCAAGCATTTGGGCACCTAAACCATTCCGCAGGTAGTATTTCAGCAGCCTTTTATGACAGTAATTTTAGTCCATTTTAAAGACAATTCAGTTTGTCTGTGACTAGTTTAAGATGTAGTACCACCTAGATTGTAACATTTGACTCTCGTCTAAAAACTCCAACAATGCACATTAGAAATGTTTTCAAGGCCATCAGGTTTTTGGTGATAAAATGTCATTAAAGTTGTGTGATTTGTGAGAGATCACTTACTTATTGACCTATCCTATCAACCTTATTTTTCTCCCTGGTCCTTACACATTCCCGAGAAATTTGGCAGTGTCTACTTAAATCAGTATATAATAGTATTTTCTCAAGTTGGACATAAGAAAACTACACAAATTAGTTACCAGTGTTGTATCAGATAAAATAGAATTAATTATTTTTATAGTATATTGTTTTATACACTACCTTTTAAATGGCAGGCAACAAACAGCAGAGCAGTTCTTTTTACACTTAGGAATGGAAACTTTGGCTTTAAGCAACCGACTTCATTCAGAGCTTTTATTAGAGAAGTTGCTACTCCCTAAAGAAAGAAAACCATTTTAAAAGACCATTACTGAAATCTTGAACAAAAATATATGCAAAGACTATTCCTATTGTCATGCAAATCGAACAATATAGGATGATATCCTAAGTTGGTGAATTGGAGAAGATAACAAATGGTATAAAATAGGGAGGGACATCATTTCATATTCATGTCTCAAAATGTAGCCAACTATCCTTAATGATTCCTGATAGGCTTGTGTCTATCCTGATGTTAAAAATCAAAGCAAAATGTAATCTTACAAGATACAATAAACAGAGTCAGAAAACCCATCATATAGTACTGCATTTTATTATTCCCTTCTGATGGTCTTGTATTTTTTTCTATTAAAGCTATAAATGCCTCTTATTGTAAAGCTTTTAAAAGATCTCTTTCAATTGTGAGTAAACAACTTTCAATTTAATATAATCCCACTAATAAACATAAGACTCATATTGCATTAAAAATGAAATAAACTGGGTAAGATATACTATACATTACAAAATCATGTTTTAAAATAGAAAAGCAAAAACTGGCCTGTTCAAGGTATCCAGCCAAAGGAAGTACAGTGAGTAGTATTGGCTCCTTTACTGGAGGGAGTTTACGTGGAAGCTTCAGATTCCAGTACTTCTCTGGTAACCTAACCAGATAATATTAAGCACTTTTAAGATGTATAAACTGTAACATGATTGAAGATTAAAATGAATTTAGTATATTCACCTCATAAACTTCAGAAGCTTTTCTTCACTTTCAAAAATATATACCTTATCTTGATATTTTGCTGCATACTCCATGTTTCCAGGTACCAAAGCTTCATATCTGAAGAGACGGGGCAAGAAAGACTATTAATTCACAAAAAATGTAAAACAATGTGTGGTGTAAATTCATGAGCCTACTGGTAGTTTAGCAAGCATAGGAACTACAAAAAAGTAGTAGCAGCTGAATCCTTTAAGTTTCCATCAAATGACTGACTGTTAAAGGCTCAACATCTGAGAGAGTCTGTGCCTCAAAATCTTCCTATTAAGGGGCTTTTATAGTGCTTCTTCAAGCTCCTTTGGTTAAAACGCCAATTGTAGTTGTTCAGGAGATTAAGAAGAAACAGTATAGAAGTTACTATTACAGCTCTACCTTGAGAAATTCCTGCATGCTGAGGAAATCAGTGGAGCTTTATGGATGTAAAACTTGTAATAGGCAGTTTTGCGCCTACTGAGGTTTTGGGGATTTGTTTGAACTTTTGAAGGCTTATGACAGAGGAAACTCAAACTATATCTGAGCAGCCTTCATCACAAAAGACAAACCAGCATAGATCCTTGTAGAACATGCAGCCATATGAGTTTCAAAAGGTGATTTTACATTGATTTCCAAAGCCACAGGCACGATGTAGAGCATTGTAATTGCTTTTCCTGTCCAAACACTGAACACTATTAAAAAGTATTTTGAAAGTATTTTCTCATTAATGTGTTAATACAGGACACATGGTCTGTAATTCAGATTATGAAAAGGGCAGTGATGTACCTCTGCTTTCCATCTAGGTAGGTGACTGGACAGTACCCCTGCATTTCAGCACTGACAGGGAATAAGGCCTTCACATCTGCCGCAGTCAGTTTCTTTGGCAGCATAACTGGGGGTGGGAGAGGGTGAGGTGCCAGTGGTGGCACATAAACCTCTGGTCTGCTCAAGAATTTCTGTAGAAAATGAAGTGAGATGTTTTTATAGTGTAAGAATCACTGTGAGACTGTTGGTCCAGCTCCAGAAGACTGGCTGATACAATTTAATACTTGTTTCTTCTACAACACCTCTCTTTGTGTGCTGGTGCTGCTCTCAGATAAGTTATTTCTTTTCCAACCCACTCTCAGTTGAAGTCATCACTGTCCGCCCACCATCTATCACTATCCATTGCTATCATTAGCCGCTCTGTACCCCCAGTCTCCCCAAAACAGATGGAGAAAGGAGGAGATGGTTATTTTAAAATGAATGTTTGATCTATGAAAATTGGTAACAGGAGCTTTGGTTTGAATGTACTCTCTGCTGCATCTTGTCTGTCTAGACATTTGATAGGAGAGGCATACAGAATGAAAGCTTGAACACTAACAGCACTCATCCAATTCAGGTTATGTATTGCTTGTTTCTGTATGGAATCAAAGCATCTAAGCAACAATGTTCCTTCTTCCCATGATCCCCTCCTGACCTGCTTTTTGACACTTACATCTAGTTCTTCCTGTGAAGCCATTTTGTAATAGTGTCCTCGAAATTCTGCAGCAAACTGCAATGATGATGTTACAGAAGAGTCAACCAATTCACCCTTCTCTGCAAGGCTGACAGGACAGTACTGGCCAAACTCCCCCAGCCGGTACTGCAGCTCTTCAGGACTGATACATAAATCAGCAATGCCAGCTGCTTTTCCTGTCCATGAAAGCAATTAATGATAATGTTGTATTAATGAAAGACACAGAAACATCAAACATTCCTATGCAAAATGTCACAGTTTAGAAGATGCTATAATTCATCCTGAAAATTATCTGAAATAATGAGAAAGTATCAGTTTTTATAGGTTTATATTACAATGAAGTTGCAACCTATTTTACCAATTAATTTAAGTAACATTTTTCTAGCACTTAAGAAATATAATAATTATTAGTGATACAGGATACTCTGCATGCTTAACTTATTATTCTGTTTTCCTTGGGACAGATTTACTTATGATTTAATTGTTTTCTGTGTTGCTAAAGAACATTTCAGCTATTATTTTATTTCTTTACATTGGTGAAAAAGGGCACAAGGTGTGATGAAAGCCTCCCCTTTATTCGTCCATGTCTAGCAAATGCTACAGTCAATCTGGATGAAATATATTCAAAATCTTGAATAAAACATCCTATAAACCCCAAACTATTTAAAAATTGTGCTTTTCAAGCTTTTTGCTTATGACTGCAATTTTTAAGAAGAGTGCAGCCACATAACTGTAAAAGTTAAAACCAAAAAGTGGATATATGATAAGGAAGTCTGTTTGTCCTTCAGAGGAATTCTGATTAAACTGTACTGGCATATTTAAAAGGCATATTTAATCCTGACTGATGCTGGCACACAAAAATTCAAGTGGGAATTGTGTAATTTTGGATTAAAGTGCTTTTCCTTCCACAGCACAGAAAGTAAGCAAGATGGTATATTTAACCTTAATTCTGAACTTATAATTAACTTAAGTGTCAATTAAGTGACAGTGGGGTACCCTTTGTGATTTTCACTCAATGTTGAGCAATCTGCTGTGGACCATGAAACCTCTGACTTCTGTCAACTGTGTTCTGTTACTCTGTTCTTTGGAGGATGGTCTTAGACTGTCCTCTTGTTGGTTTTGTCTTTGCTCTCTTCAAGAGATCTCTTCAAGATCTCTGCAGATGAGATGGAAGAAACTGAGGGTATGTATATGCCCAGGAATTAGCTTCAACCAGAGCAAGCTGAAGTTGATGTGCAGGCATTACATGCAGCTTCTTAAAAAAATGAGTATTATTCTGAGAAACTTTGTTTTCCTTTTACCTTCTCTTATTCTTTCCAGGTATATCTGTATTTCTTTAACAACCATTTGAACTTCCTGCAGCACTTTGTTCCAGACCCACCACTTGCTCTGAAAGGCATCGATCACACACCAGTTCTGATGCTCCTTCTTGTAGTAAGTCCTAATTGCATCAATGTGCTGTCTATAGCAGGAATTTTTAATAGCTAGAATCTGTGAGCTGTCATGTTCAGGGTAGGGAGGTCTGAAGACATGAAAAATAACACCAATTTAAGTCTGGTAATTTCATTGAATTTCAGGTGTAAATTCTAGAGTTCACTTTGAGTCCTTGTTACAAAATTCTGCTTATTTAACACTGTAGAACATATTTGAGAAATACAATTTTCTTATTAATAATATTACCAGTTACATGTGAAAAGCAGGATACTTCTGATCAGACAGTTATGTTCAGAAGCAAAGAACAAAACTTGCTGCTTATGTCCCAAATACAACTCAATAATTTTGTAAAGGATTTGGAATGTATCAGCTGACACACACTACCAATACACCATTACATGGTACCCTAGCCAAAATGCTATGAGACTTTAAAAATAGAAGTCAGATGTTTATTAAAAAAATTGGGCTTAATTTTGAATTATGCTGTTGTTTAAAATCAAGAAATAGCCATAATCCTTGGATATATTTTGAAAACTGTCTGTTGTATTTACATATACATAAATGACACAAAAAATAATAAAAAATACATTAAAAAATCCATTTGACCTCTAAAAATATTATGCAAGACAAAAAGAGGTATTTTGATTAGAACATAGCAGCATTTCCTGTTCTGGTTCTTAATTTAAATGATAAAAAAAAAATAATTCTGTTTTCATATGATTAATTTCTCTGTAATTTGTACCTTTCAGAATTATCTGATATTGCACATTTGATTTTTATTTAAGTCAGTGAAATGTAATTAGCTTGGTATTTAAAATGAAGAGTTTAAAGAAAATACTTTCAAAAAGACAGCATTAATTTAATTTTTCACATTGCAAATTGTGTTTAGGCTTTCAGTAAACAATTAGGCATCGTACTGATTAGTTGAAAAAAGAAAGAGATAAAATGAAAGAGACATGCAATAATGCTCTAAGCTCTCTGGAACTTCTTAGAAACACTTCTTCTAATGAGAATCAGGTTCTTATACAATTTAATTTTAAGGTGAATGTTCTGTTCTTTTTAATTCTGTGTCCATTTATAAACTACTTACTGCTCTTCCTCAAAAACAACCAACAGCTCTTTAAACAGAGTATTTATCTCTTTAGAAAAACAAAGACGGGGGTAAGCTGAATTGAAAGGCTTAGATAAGTAACTCATGAGTTTTTTACGTTATTAAAATATACTTTATTACTATCCTTTAAGAAGAACTCAAATTAAGACTGGAAAGAGAACTTATTAGATGAAGTATCAGTTTCCTTTATGATGATAATAATTGAATTGATGGCTAATAAACTTCAGCAGGAGAGTGAACTAGTAGCATTACTGGCGTACAGTTTCATTAAAACCACCTTAACTAAGCAGTGGGTGCATGTGTCACCTTTGTCATGCAATCGGGGGATCTGGCCAGAGGATGCCACAAATTCCTTATGTCTCCATTTCTGGTCTATGAAAATAAAAGCATTAGAATGTAGAGGGACTGGTACCCATGTCTTTTCATACGTGCGTTCAGAAACAGCTGGGTTTTGCACCAACTTAGATACAGCCTCACTGAGGCATATATATAGAGAAATGGCAATATTGTGTGGATAAAAATACTGCTCTCAGGAAGCATCACTACCTGATTGAACTTTCCTTATCCAAGAGTGCTCTTCTGAACACTTCCTTTGCATCCATTTCTAATTCAAAGATTTTCACTGGAATTATCCTAGCAGATTCCAAGAGGTTTACTTGTGTTCTTGTTACAGGATATCCATCAATTACAACTCTGCATACAAACAGAAAGATAGTTTTCCTAAAAAGTCAGTTTCTAATTAACTGTTAAGACTATGTATGTTCCTGGTACATTCTCAATAGAGACAGAAGTCTACACTCATGCCATGAAGTTATCGTTGCCCTGACTTGATAGACACAGTCTTCACTCCCAAGAATTTGCAATTAAAAAAAAAAATCAAGTAAATAGGAGCAAAGGAAATACACAAAGGGAAAAAGGTATAGGAATGCAAGTGGATGGATCTGACTTACAAAAATGGTAGGCTTTAAAATTCTGACACATCAATCATTCAGAAACATAATTTTAACTATAGGAAATGCCTGCATGGATTGGGAGGAGTAATTTTCAAAGTGAAAAGTAAAATGATTTAAAAATCATATTGAAGAAGTATGTTTTTCACATATTAGGCAACACTGGGTAAAAATATTCCAGTATTTAAAATGAAAGAAAAGTTGAAAAAACTGATCTCAAGCTCAAATAATTTTCAGAGATTATTCCAGAATTGCCTTTTCCTGTAAGAGTTCTCCTTTTTGGGAAGAGGAGTTGAATGTCATGAAATCATGATCATGAAGCTTTTTAAGTCTACCCAGTTTGGAAGGTGTTTCAGTGCTGGAGAAAATGTGTAGAAAATCAAGATCACTTATGAATGAGGTGGAAAGACTCACTGGTTTCAGTTCCTCCTTAACAATTCCAAAATTATTTTGAATATTCAAAATTTTTTGAAATATTCAATGTTTCAAAACCAGAAAAAACCTTCAGTACTGAACCAGTCTCCATGACCAAAGAGAATCATATGTGTCCAAGTTGTTACTGGAATTGGTATAAGAGAAATGAAATGGTAATGCTCAAAGGATAACAGAATATTTGCGTATGGACTGAGAGAAGGTGACTTTTATAAAGCATATTACTTGGATTTACTGGAATATATGTACTTGAAAATTGCAGAAGATTATGCTTTAGTCTGGTTTTCCACAGACTCTCATTTTGTATGGATTATTTTCTTAATGCATAAAACCACTGATGTGTTTTAGTGAAATTGTTTTACAGTGATAACATGGAAATCACTGCCTATGAAGGGACTGGCATGTCTTGAAAAAAAACCCCAAACCCAAACAAGACTCTTACCCGGTGGTATTGCACACGTGGTTCATCAGAGCCACATTTATAGCCTGGACAGCCAGTTTATCAGGTACGGTCAGTCCTCTGTGAAGATGGCTCTTTATCATCAGTGCCAGCTCACTCTCTGGCTGATTGTCTAACACCAGCCGTATGGCATCTCCTATACTCAGGCGCAGTAACCCATAGACGCTTGCAAATTTCCTGGCAACTGTAAAACATTTTGATTTTAACATACAGTGTTTACATAAGCAACATCACAACCTATTAGTCTGTTAAAGTACGTCGTTATTCTTAGAAGGTTAACTGCTCAGCTCATTCCCTTGGTCATTTCCAATGCATAATCTCGGTAAGCGGGTACCTAACCCTGCTTAGGCCCCTAAAGGGCCCAAACCTTTGCATACGTGCAGAGCACACCCAGTGCACTAACAGCATTCAATTCAGCTAAAACCTCAGCAGCAACAGTCAATATTATTACAAAATATCTTAGGAAATATGCTTCCAATGCTGCCACTTTTGTGGAACAGCCTAGCAGTTACAACATTTATCCAGGAAATGGGAAATACCATTAAAATTTCCTGCCTAATATGAGCTAATTTGAATCTGTCTCTTCTTTTTCTAACATCCTATTCTACTAATTAAGCTATGGCATAAGGTGAATTTTCACCTCCGGCTAAAGGCTGAGAGACCTAAGGACTGAAAGAGCCATGGAGGAAGAAGGAGAGGGGGCAAAGATAGAAATCTTGGGATTTTTCATCTGGAAGTTTGGAAACAGACTGGGGAATGTGGAGTTTTAGGATTGTGGTGCTTGATCTTAGGAATATTTATTCATTTTACATTAGATCATATTGACTGACAGAAATAAGAAAAAATTAGAAAACAATCAAAAATAATACAAGGGGTATAAATAGTGTAGCGAGTGCCAGTTCAGGTCACTAACTTCTTACAAAGATGGGATAAAATTCAGATGGACAATGCATAAGTATCTGACTGTCAAATGAGACGCTAGAGAGTGTAATTACAAGATTCTATGCCCAGCAAGAAAAGCAGGAAGACCAACAATATTAATGGTTTATGATTTTTAATAGCAGTAATGACAGATACAGATTCAGTCTCTAGATAAGGTTTTTCTTTATAAATAATACTGGCTCCTACCTGTAGTTTTTCCAGATTTTGGAGGTCCCACAATTGCAATCTTAACTGGCACAGCTGGTTTAGGTTTTGGCTGATGAATATATTTGATGGGATTTTTCATAAATGTTTCTCTATTTTCTTTATTTGAAAAGAAATAAATATATTGTCGATGGATTACAGGAAAGACTGCATTTTCATGGCTTTGTTGTGGCTTGATAACATCTCCTTCACTTAGCTGTAACATATATAAAATGGGAAGCAGTTGATTAGGTTTGACAAAGCCTCCTCTCCCTCCATCCTATAAAAGTGGCTTTATAGGCAGGTAGAGGAGTACCATCTGCATGAAACAAACCATCAAAGCATTCTGAAATTCATGTATATGGACAAAATACATTATTCAAGTCTGAGGAACTCCATACATATGTGATTCTTGTACTAAAAGCTGAAGTAAACATTGAAGAGAGAAAGAATATTCACTGTTTCCAGTAGGTGGTACCGTAACACTTTCTGTCCATCAAGAGAGGGTAATCAGAGGGGCATAACATAATTTATTTTTTTTTTCTAATTTTCAAAGAATAAAGAAAAAAAAATATTCCTGTATGAATTAAAACCATTTATCTGCCTGACAGTAGCAGATATACTGAGAATATCGTATTCAGCAGAAGTCATGTACAAATGAAAACAGAAAAGAATATCAATACTTACATTGCTGTGAAGGGTAAAACCACAAAAGGCAAGTCAAAAAGCTTTTTGTAAAATGTATACCCTGTTGGTGAAATCTTTTCAAACACATCAGACAACCCACTAGGACGTCTGTAGAGTTGGTGGATCATTGAGATTTAAGGGGAGCACTAATGGCAGAAACGGTCATTGCAGAGATGCTAAATGATTTCCTTGCACCACTGTTCACTATGGAAGAATTTAGTCATGTCCCTGTTGCAGACCTTCTTGGAGGAACTGCCTTAAAGTGCAATAACAGATGTTTTAGAACAAACTGTTGACATCTGCAAAAAAATTGCCTAGACCAGATGGCATTCACCTCACAGTTCTAAAGGGATTCAGAAGTGATAACAGTTGGACTTGATCTTAAAGGTCTTTTCCAACCATAGTGATTTTGTGATCCTGTGAAATTGCTACTGACTACTGTGTAACCTATAGCTTATGTTGGCCTTCCTTCCAGCAAAAAAGGAAGGTGGAGAAAGTGACCATTTTTTGAAAAGGCCTCCAGGATGGATCCTGGCAAACATAGTCCAGTAAATCTGGCCCTGTATTGAGCAAACTGAAATATATTAAGGAAAAAACCAGTAGTTACATGCATATATATGAAATAAAGAGGAAGAGCAAACTCAGCTTCTTGTAGAGGGAAATCACCCCTCAGAAATCTATTAGTATTATTTGAAGGAGTCTGTAAATATATAGATAAGTTGATCTGGTTGTTACAGTGAGAGATGAGACTACTCTACTGCACGGCATTACCTTGCCAGACACTTCTCTGATTCTTAGGTTCCTGTTCCTGCATCAAGTTATTTCAGGGTGCTTGCCCTCAGTTTATAAGATGTCAGCAGTCTCTTCTACTGTATATCAGCTTCCATTCCTCCCTCAGCTCATCATTTTTATCTTCTGCTTATCTAATCAGTTGCATAACTACTTCCTTCCCCCCAAAATTTATTTGGAAAGTAATTGGCATATGCTCTATCTGCCTTTCTATAAAAAAGCCTCCAGTCCTTAATCAATTTCATCATTTCTATTATATCCTAAAATACCCTCAAAATGATCCTATTTCCCTTTCATTATTGTCAGCACATACATTTCCTCTGCCAGCAGACCACTCTGATTTTATCTAATAGCTTTCTATGACTTCTTTCTTCTAACTGAATTGTACCTTTTGTTTGGTAAAAAACCACTATATAGCATAAATGAATGAATTGGGGAAAAGGAATGACAAAAATGTAGAGAAATCTAATAGAACAAAGCACAAGGTCTAGTATGTAAGAACTAGTAAGAATTTCACATATAAGCTAGAGTTCACTAATTGGAAATGACAAAAGAGAAGAAATGTCTACTTCTATTAATATGTCTCTAGATTACTAGATGCCATTTGATGCAGCCATGGAAAAGGCAATTCTAATCGTAAAACATTTAAAGTATGTCTTCTGATTATAGAAATGTATAATAAGAGCTGATCTGTATACAATTCTTATTGCCAAGGTTAAAGAAAGATAAATGTAATCTGGAAAGGTGAAGATCCACC